>JXSR01S006326.1:2169-15604 GCA_000969725.1 Ophiothrix spiculata
AAAGAGGACCGGGTCCTTAATTACTTACAACGTGTAGCTAAATGATTTTGTGGAGAAACAATTGCGACTTTCATATATTATGAAACTACTCACTAGTGGTATCTGTAAATGAATTTGAATCAGCTGTATATTGAATTTGGTAATGAGATTTGTATATCCCGCTGATCCTAACTCATTTTAAATCTATGAAATTATAAATAAAAATAATTCATATATCTCTGTGTAAAATTTAGGACTTGTGTCATCTCTTGCTTACTTTATTCCTTTGTATCCTATTTCCATCTGAAAAATAAAAAACCCGCTTAAAAACTTAAAAGTGCCTTCATTTGCCTTTAATTTTACCTTAAAATTTGTAGGAAATATTTTTATATAGTTTAGCATCCCTTTTTAGGTTCATTCATGTTTTGGTATATTAACATTTTCACATCTATGCATCCAATACTGCACTTGCATTTATCGCATGTCAGAGTCTTTGAAAGTTCACAGTATTTGATCCAGCACTGATCCAAGTATGTTGCCCGGGGTCAAGTACTTTTGTTAAATCTTTTCCCGATTTCTGAACCAGATGGTTTAATACTGCTAAAAGGTACCTTTTGATCATGGTGGATGAACATCAAAGCTCCGTGTCAAAGTTCATCTTGTGACATGATGAAGAGGATTGAGTAAGATGTCGGAAATATTGATTTTGACGTATAAAGCAATAAGTCAAAGTAAAGAAAAAATGTTTTATGTTTCTTGACCCTTCTCGATTCCCTTTTTTTAAAAGATTTTTCAAATTTCTTTGTAAACTTTAATTTCGATCATAACTTGTTTTGATATTTTAAAGAAAGCTTCACTTTTAAAATACACTAGCGCCTTGCAAAATGTGTAATGAAGTAGAGTATAAACAATAAACTAAACACCTTTTCCATCTTTTTTCAAAAAAAAAAAAAAAAAACATACTGTTTTATTTTCTTGGCCCCAAAATTAAAAGTAAAGAACACTTTTGTTTCAAAGAATTTTGTTTCTGGAATCAGATGGTGAAGGTTGGATAAAATTGTTACATTTTGTAACACAAAACTAGATGTAACAAAAATCAACATCGAAAACTACCGACATGTGACTCGTTTCTCTCGATCGTGTCACTTTTATTTTCAGTTCTCATCTGGCGAATCAGACACATGACGTCAGTGTTTACTTATAGAATTATCCAATTATAGAAGCTAGCTTTTAGTAAATAATGTGGTTTTCTCGAAAAAACAATTTGAACTGCTTAGGCCAATACATTATTTAAACGACTTGAACATGCAATGTATAATACCTGGTGTCTCAAAAATGGTTACAGGTAGACCGTTTGAAAAAAAAATAGCAGCTTACTAATAAAACTTGGAAAAACTTTATAAACCCTCTTCTAAATGCTAATGAAATGTCAACATCAAAGAAAGGTTTTATCTATTTATGGCCTTGCGTCACAAATAGGTTCCTCAAATATGATGGATCTGTTACATATTAACCCTAAAAAATGATAGAAAACATGCATTTTTGCGAAAACTTCTTTACGTATTTGGAAAAGTTTGGTATCATATAAAAGGTCTTTCTATACTCTATTTATGTGTAAAAAGTGAACTTCCATTGATTTTTAATTAATGAAGTTATTCTTAAAAAAGCAATTAGGGAACACGATGGATCGGGTGGAGGCGGCGACGGTGGAGGCGGCGCGCATAGGATTACATGCAAAAGTTTAAGAAAGTTATGATTTATAAAAATAAAAACGCTGGGATCATATTTTTTTCATATATTTCAATGGGATATGTATAATGCTAAGGCATGTATCGAATATTGACATATCATCCAAATTGTGTTGTTTTTAATGGTTTATATGTGGGTAATTTTCTCTATACATTACTGTACAAAACATGCATTTACACTCGAAAACTTTAAAACCGCATATCTTTTTACCGAGTCGACGTAGTTGGTAAAAGTTATACATTTTTCAAAAGAAAATTTGACGAGGAATCCAAATATGTGATTAATTTTTAGGTAGTGTATACAGGAAAAAATTATGACCGATAAATATTCCAAAAATTAATGAGTCGTTTCATAGATTTTGACCATCCTCAGTATTTTGACCATAATGAAATTGGTCACCAAATGTATTATTTTACGGAAGGCCATCATTAAATCCATCAGGTAATGTTTGTGTCATCTGGATACACATTTCCCCAACAAAATCTCATTGTGCCAAGTTGGTTGACCAAAATGCACTTTTATTTTATTTTGCACCCTGTATAAATTTTACCCATCCCTCAAAATTAGGCTTATTTAGGTAAAAGTGAAATCCTCAGAAAATAAGCTTTCCAGCAATATATAACTTTGCAGGATTTAAGTGTATATATAGTTAAAATACGTTGAATACTAATTGGTATGGTTTTACCAATGTTTATGTGTGAAACAAAAATTATGACCAGTTAATGACTTATGTCCTTATGACACGCGCGGCACCAGGGTTGATTGTTATTATTAGGACCCAAAAGTTTTCACGCTCCCCAGCCGTCCCCTAAGACCACATTTTTGCATGTTCCAGTTCAGTGCAAGACCCCTTTTCAACAAAAATAACAAGTTGTGACAAAAATGTGTTTTTCTAGAGCTGAATTTTATTCAAAATTTTTCATCCAGAAGTCTTAAATTTGACCGAAATTCTGTTTTCTAAACCTCGATTTCCCCCAAAGAACCAGTTCTTTATTTTGGTGCCTACCTATTGTTTACCTTTATTTGTGGCCCTACGGATTGCACACCTACAAACAATTGAAAATTGGCTACCCCCCCTCCCTAGTACGCCACACTCATCTTTGAATACAAGTGCCCATCCCATCTAAGCATTTTTAAGGTGATATGGCAAAATGCTCCAGGTTCAACAATAACGTTTGAGCAGTTTTCTGGCAATTTTAAGTGAGATATTGCTGCAGGTTATGTATAAAATCCGTAATAAAAAGATTATATAGATGTAAGATGTTTTTCCTTTAAGAAATAATTTACACAGCTTCAATATTGTTCAAACGTCTTAAACATACGAGACGAATGCATAATAGTTCTCTAAAGTGCAGTCATCTATCGACTCTTTAATCAACAGTAACAATTGTCAATAAAGGAAGATTTGTTTAAGAAAGACAGAATTGAATATTTATGAGGTAAACTGTCTGCATAAAGAATAAAGATTTTAACACAGTAGCAATTGTCAATAAAGATTTGTCAATAAAGGCGAAATTAAATATAAATGATTTAAACTCTCTGCAAAAAGAATTTTGCACGTTAAACAATTGTCGATAAAGGCAGATTTGTTTAAGAAAGACAAATTATTGAATATTTATAATGTAAACTGTCTGCATAAAGAACTTTGCATATTTAAGACCTTTTTCAAAACACTGATGAAATCTTACATCGTCACCTTGATGCCAAACTGCCGTAAGTGATATGTAATTTAACAAGAGAAACACTTTTGTATCAAATGCGTTGTAACGTTTTAAAGGCATCAGATATTATTGCATAAACTATAATGTGGTCATGCGTTATTAGTTGGTGCATTTGCCCCCTCCTCCAAAACATTTATGTGGTCATGCGTTAAAAAAATGAGTAACCCCCCCCCCCCCCCCGAACATCACATCCACCTTTGAATACAAGTGCCCACTCCACCTAAGCATTTTAAGCCGATTGATAAGATGCTCCAGGTTCAACAATACATTTGTAAACAAATTTTAATATAGACCTGGAGCAATTTTCTGACAATTTTCAGTGAAATTGCTCCCGGTTTTAACATCCTTTGTTCAAACGTCTTAAACATACGAGACGAATGCATAATAGTTCTCTAAAATGCAGTCATGTATCGACTCTTTATTCAACAGTAACATTGTCAATAAAGGAAGATTTGTTTAAGAAAGACAGAATTGAATATTTATGATGTAAACTGTCTGCATAAAGAATTGTGCACGTTAAACAATTGTCGATAAAGGCAGATTTGTTTAAGAAAGACAAATCATTGTATATGTATGATGTAAACTGTCTGCATAAAGATTTTTGCATATTTATGACCTTTTTAAAAACACTGATGAAATCTTATACCGTCACTTGATGCCAAACTGCCGTAAGTGACATCACATTTTACAAGAGACAATTGTGTGTATCAAAGGCATCAGATATTATTGCATAAACTATATGTGGCCATGCGTGATTAGTTGGTGCATTTGTCTCACCCTATCTTCCAAAACATTTATCAATTTGATACCAATTAAATCTTGCCAATTCTTATACAAAACGAGTTATTTTGATTCCTACATGGACTCCAAGAAATGCTGTTATTTTTTATGGGAGGGTGAAATATAATAATTTAGGTCAGTTTTGGCGATGTCCAATGATTTTCGTGACATGCCAGGTAGGAGTTATGTTGCTTACATATCCTATTTGGGTTCTCTATATCCAGTCTCTAGATCCCTTAGACATTTTCCTGTATAATCATATCTCATGCAAAATTTGAACACGGTTTAGGTATCATTTTCAAGTATTTACCAAGAACTTTTAATCTCATATGTAATTGGCTTACGTTGGCAGTATATGGCCTAACATTCAACATTTAAGTTATGATATAAAAAAAAGGGAAACAGTATTTAAAACAAAACCAGTTCTATTTATTACTACCCTTATCATGCTTATGCTTTATCTCTTATCTCGATGATGACATTATATTATATAAACACACTCTTAGAAGGCCGGGATCAAATATACGAGTAGTTTTCGGGATCATTTTATTTTGATCCTTTAAGGATCACTTTTGATCCTTTTGGATCAATATATACAAATGGATCAAATTCACAAGGATCATTTTTGATCCTTTTTAGGGATCATTTTATTTTGATCCTTTTTGATTACAATATCAAAGTTTTGATCCGTATTTCTGGTTTACTTTGATACGGAAAGGATGAGCTCATATTTGATACCGCGTTTGGATCCAACGTATCTTTTGTTTCATATTTGAGTACAACCCAATATCCACTACACAGCGGGGAATGTATACAATGGTGTAACATATATAAATACGTTGATATCATCACACAGTCCGGCGTGGTCGAGTGGTTAGAGCGAAGGTCTCGTAATTACCAGCAGGTATGAGTGCGGCGTGGGTTCAAACCCTGTTAGCGTCACTTCAGTGTGATGTTTTTTGCAGGTCTTTTTTATAAGAAATATTTGATCCTTTTTCGGATCAAAAATTTTGATCCTTTTTTTGGGATCACTTTGATCCTTAAAGGATAAGCTCATATTTGATACCTAAAAAGGATCAAAATTGATCCTTTTTGTCTCACATTTGATACTTTCTTTCTAAGAGTGCATGATTAACTTAGGTGTGCCAGAAACATTAAAATCCCGCACCGTCTCTGCACTCATAGCATACAGCAGAAAAGTAACACCTGTTGATTTGGCGTATTTATTGATCAGAAGATTGTAACTACATATACTGACAATTCGCGATTATCAAATGCACCACCGCGACCGACGCACAACAGGTAACACGTGTTCCTCAAGGCTCAGATATTGGTCCAATTAAATACTCGTTTGTGCATACACATAAATGTAAGAAGCTGTACGATACTGACACATCCTGATTTGATTCTTCTCGTTTTCTGTTTTTATGTGGTTACAGGGATTGGTAATTTTTACCAACATTTGTGAAACATCACCGGGCTGTCATTCCTATCGCTTTATTAATGCCAAGTAACAGGGACGTATTCCAGCTACGTGTAATCATGGGTAAGGATGAAATGAATGCGCAGCTATGCATTGAAGATGATGATTTGGTATTCAAGAAAGGAGACAGGACCAAGATTGCTATACTAGCCTGTGGTATTGTGTGGCTGATCACTATTGCTGTATTTATTGGAGTAGGTATGTGCTTCTTTTACTGATTCGCTGCATAAATGATGTCATTATCGGATTAACTTCCTATGCTACCAGTCAAAACTCTTCACATGGCTCATAGCATAATGTGGAATCCCCGCGCAAAAAGCACTTAATCGCCAAAGAAATATATGTAATCGTTGTGAGCTGTGTATATTTGAACCGGTTGCTGTAGTAACCTGATTTGGACCGGTTGCTATAGTAACCTTACTTCTACTGTGAATATATCACTGGATCCATATTGAAGAAACTATCACATGTGGTGTTCCCCAGGGTACGAAACTGGGTCCTTGGATGATTTAGTTGTTATTATGAGTAAAGTACATTTTGTTTGTTCCTATCCTATTGTTAAATGGATTCTTTTGTCTCCTTATTTGTTTTGTTCGTAGTTGTATGGATGACCTCAAGTAGTAACAACAAAAAAGAGGAGACGTGTACTACAAGACATTGTGTAATGATGGGTAAGTATAGTCAACATTTAGAAACAGAATAGACAAGCATTTTAGGGGAGACGCGTAAACTAATCGGCAATGTGGTTTAGATATCTGCACCAGTCGGAACAGTCTGTTTTTCCGCTAATCGCATATCGATAATTACTCTTATCCAGGCATTTGATTATGTGCCTGTGTACTATATTTATCATTTTAAAGCATCAAATTAAAACATATTCCTGCCAGATGCCCAAAATTTAACTTTTCCGTCGAAGTTATTGCCGATCAGTTTACGTGTCTCTCTTTATATTAAAACAACATGAGAGAAAAACGAAGAAAGACGAAAAAGGTTTATAAGACTTTGGCGACACATTAGGTAATTTTTAAATTATGAATCAAATTGCTTCAAATGAATTTTAAATGAAAGCAGGTGATCTAAAAGTCCAAACCCGTTTGAATTTTTCAAATCCGACCTTCCGTTGCAAAGTTATGAAGGTTTTTGTATAATTAATTTAACTAATTTTGGAGAACGCAGGATAGTGGATAAATCTTTTAGTTTCTTTATTTTCGCCAAGCAAGGTCACGGCACCAATCCAGTTACACCTCACTGTTGTTTGAAGCGGACATTTATTCATTTTGTAACAAAATTTCAAAATTTACTTCACCAAAAGTTGGAAGACTTGTACAAATAGCTGTGATGTATTGCAAAATAAAGTTATTAACCTATTCTCAAAGTTAAATTTACTTTGGTTGCAATTTAGATACTTTAAAGCCTATTTTTTTGGCATTTTAAGTGAATTCAGATTTGTGCCAAAAAAGAGGGCGCTATACATATTTCAAAATATTGATTATCCTTGATTATCGATTATGCTTTTGATTTGTGAAAATTTTGGTTGAAAAGGATGAGCAAACTGTTCTTGACGTCAGATGTTTCATTTGCACATCTAATGTTGGTTGTACATAACCAAACATCTCTTCTACATCTTGAAATTAATTTTTATGACTAGCGCCATCTATTTTGACATTACCATATAAAATGTCCCCATTTCTATAGGGTTCAAACAACAGTGACCTCTAGTCAATACACATAGTAATTTGGTCAATATTTTAATTGTCTGAATGTATATTACACACACAACAGGTGTTATTTTGCAGCTTTTTGCGCCCACACATGCGCGGGATGTTTAAAGATGATTAGTTCCGTATGATAAAGAGCTGATCAAAATTACTTTAGGCGGAAGAACAGGCGCAGAAATTACACCCAAACAATCATTATTTTTGCCGCTTGTTGTTTATTTACATTTGATTTTAACAGATATATTAAAAAAAATCTTGAGTGTGCATGGATGTGCATCTGAAAACGCAGGTGAAAACGTATCTAGAAACACTTTATTTCAGTATCAAAACAAAACTATCAAGCCCACTTAAAGTCATGCCTGCTTGAATATGAGCTATGCGTCAATGTATTTGTGTGTCAGCGGTGTGAAAAATCAACGTTCTCCTGCCAAGTAATGGGTAAATGAAGTATCTACCTTTATATATCTCTTCCGTTAATCTTGCACCTATCATTATATTCCGCACGCTGTGCAACGTATTTCTAAACTTGACACGATACAATGTGGTGAGGACATCATTTGTGTCATTTTTCATATTAGATTGTTGAACGGTGAAATCAATATTAACACAAATGATGTCACAGTTATAATAAGTCATGTGTTTTCTGCAATTATCTTATTCAAACGGAGCGTCTAAACGTTGAGCAGGTGTATGGCTGTATTTCCCGAGACTTTTAACATGCTTTGTCTGGAACATGTTTTGTGAATGTATGCCGCTTGGCTCAATTTACTGTGACCTGAAGATGCACGCATTACCCCGGGGGGGGGGGATACTCCACTTTGGTCTGAACGGGGGTGTGAGGCTCGGACCATGGAACCCATACCCATCTTTAAGGGTAATTTTTTAGGAAAAAGTGCACCCATGTTTAGGGATTTTGCTCCAAAAATAGGCTGATTTTTCAAAATTTTGGGGGCTTTCACCTTTTTGGGACCGTTTTAGCATATTTTCTTGAAAATATGACCCATGTTTAGGGATTTTGGTGTTAAATATGGCACCCATGTTTAGGGATTTTTTGTCAAAAAGCGACCCAATCCAGCGGCACATCCCCGTTTACCTTATATATGTGAGTACCACCCCGGCGCATTACACTTAAGCAATCGATGTACATTTACTTGTTAAATGCATCACATGGACATATGTTTTATTGAGTTCTTTAGAGAAATAACAATCTTTGAAATGGCGTTTCTACAAGGTGTGGTAGTTTAATTGTGAGTTCTATTAGAGCAATAAAATTTGAATTATTGGTTGTAAAAAAGGTTATTTTTATAACTCCAGGGTCTATAAAGCGATTTTGTCATGCTATTGAAATAGTGTTTTTCCTGCACAGTGTATAATTTAACTGGAAATTGTATGGTTCTTTTTGTCAAATTTAACTATGTGACTATCATGCCTCCATCACTTATTATAGGTAAAAATATCATTACTGCTCTTTTTGTCAGAGTTCCGAGATAAAAATATCATCATGCCTGCTCTTTTTGTCAGAGTTCCAAGATATTCAGATGAGGTACTACTAATGAAATGATAATTGATATTCAATGTCCTTATTCTTGAGAAGACTATAAACATTTTTTTATACTAAGATATACAAAATATAAAGGTGTGGGTAATTAAAGCACCGTGTCACGGAAATACAGCACTTAGTTTGTTTCCTGTCAATTTCTTTAAAAGTACAACAGAAATAATACCTCCATTTTATAGATTATTACTACTAGCCCTAAAGATATTTTGGTGATGAAAATAAGGGTTTAATGGACATGTGAACTGAGACGGATGTTGGTAAAGTTTAGTTGAGAATGAAAATGTTGATATGACACTTTACTTGATTAAACGATTTTAGAAACGTGGATTTTATTTGTACAGGCATTTTTTAAGAAAAGGGTGTATTAGGATACATGACAAAATTTAACAAACAAACAAAAGAACCACAAAAAACCCCGCAGATAGATTGTCAAGGCTTAATGAGGCTTGGTGAGGAAAGGAGACATGATAGATGCTGAAAAGTTAAAAAAAAAAGATCTGTGCAAAATTTAGTAAGGCGTTGGAGCATACTTAGGCGACAACTTTATGCGACCGGCTGCAACCTGGCCACAGCCTTAACTTTCCAAAATGGCAACCGTAGGGTGGATTGTTCACCTCAAGATTATTGTAAATATTCATTACATGTTTTGAAATTATTTTTTGCCTAAATGTTACATTTTGGTTCAAAACGGACTTAACTATCGTTTATTCCTTTTAATTATCATAATTATTGGTTGATAAGGTATAAAACCATAAAGTATATCTGAAATGAGGGGTTCACTGTACTCATTCGAATGAGTTGCGCGGGAATGTATTATTCACAACGGGATGATGAGCTATAACTCTTAGTCTGTTTGTATTTAGATGTATCTCGTTTTCTTTAATGGGACTTTTGGGAAATGAGTTGTCAGAGTTATAAAGAAATATATTCAGATAGAGACTTCATCACGAGACTTACGATTTTGTAACCAGTTTACACTTCTTGATTTACAATGATTTAAATCATGTTAGTAGAAAAATCCAGGCAAGTTGTTTTAAAATGAGAAATTTCCTTCCCTCGATAGATGCGAGTTTATTTTAAGAATCCTAGAGCCAGTTCAATATGTGGTTCATGTGCAGAATTGTTATTTTGTCCATCTTGTCACATTCAAAGGGTTTAATTTACAAACAATGGGGCCCTGCACTCTGGATTTTTATTTACATTGTCCAATAAATGTTTGATATCCCTATAATAGTCAATCAACCTAAAACTTGACAAAATTATTCTTAGAGGTATTCCACAGGTATTGGCTGTTTTAGAATTTTGAGATTGTCATATCTTTTCCCATTATTAATGTATGCGCATAATTAATAAGGCGCACACATTTTAAATTGCATTTTTTTTTTTTGGGGGGGGGGGGCAGAATGGGAATATGACCAAAAAAAGGTACATTTTGAGAAATGGTGCTCACAATATGCCATATTTTACCACTAGCGGCGGCCATATTGGATAGCTAATTTACATTTTTAATGCAAATGAAGTTACATTGTGTTTCTTGTGTCACACACTATCATCTAAAGTATGAGTGACTAATCCCAGTCAAGAAAGGAAAAAAATTCCTGAAGAATAGGGGATGTTAACTTTGTGAGAAATGGTGTTTCAAAATATGCCCTATTTTAACATTTGCAGCGGTCATATTTGATAGCTAATTTGCATTTTTAATGCAAATGAGGTTAAATTCCTGCATGGTTAAATTTTGTTTCTCGTGTCTCACACTTTCATATCTAGGGAATGAAATTTGAGTAATCTCGGTCAAAAAAAATAGGCTTTACTTAATGACTCTCATTTCATGGCATCGTCAGTTTACAATCTAAATATCTAAGAGTAAGAGACAGTTAAGCTACTTTAAGCATTGTAAGTGTTCTTCGAATGAGTTGCGCGGGAATTTATAATTCACAGCAGGATGATGAGCTATAACTCATAGTGTGTTTGCATTTAGATGTATTCCATTTTCTCTCATGGGACGTTTGGGGAAAAGAGTCGTCAGAGTCATAAAGACATATATTCCTTAAGGAATACAGATAAAGCCTTCATCTCGAGTGTTACGATTTCATTAGAAGTTCGCACGTCTTGCTTTACAATGATTTAAATCATGTTAGCAGAAAAACCCGGGCAAGTTGAGAAATGTCCTTCCCTCGATAGATGCAAGTTTATTTGAGAATCCTAGAGCCAGTTCGATACGTGAGTCATGTGAGGAATTGTATATTTGGCCCATCTTGTCACATTCAAAGGTTTTTTTATCTTAAATTTCATTTTTCTTTTGCAAAATGGGAATGTGAACAATAAATCTGTTCCTGCAGCCAATACCTGATTCATGTGTGTGGCAACATTCCTGTCAAATTTGAAGCATAGGGGAAGTTAACTTTTGAGAAATGCCATATTTTAACATTTGCGGTGGTCATATTTGATAGCTAATTTGCATTTTCAATGCAAATGAGGTTAAATTCCTGCATGGTTATATTTTGTTTCTCGTGTCACCCACTTTCATCTACATCTAAGGTATGAATGAGTATATTAAATCCAAGGCAAAAAAAAGGGCTTTACTTAATGACTCTCATGTTATGGCACCGTCAGTTTACAATGGGCTATTCCAGAAATTAACTGTACACCCCCTAAAGAAGGCATCCATATTTTTTCTGGAAAAATTGGGAATTCCAGGTTTGATATGTTCATGCCTTCTTTAGGGGTATGTTCCATCTTAAGACAGAAAATTGGGAATTCCCGTGCCTTCTTTACCCATTTGATAAAAAAAAATTGAATATTTTGGGAATATGCACTAAATTGGCGAAAATATTTCGAAATTCCCATGCCTTCTTTACCATCATGGAGAGAAAACGTTGATTTATTTTGGGATTTCCCATTGAGAAATTCATGCAAAATATTTGGGAATCCCATGCCTTCTATAAGGGGTGTACCATTAATTTCTGGAATAGCCCAATCTCAATATCTAAGAGGCAGTTTTCTACTTTAAACATGCTTAGTATTCTTCGAATGAGTTGCGCGGAATTTCATTATTTACACCGGGTTGATGAGCTAATGTATAACTCATAGTATTTTTGTATTAAGATGTAAGTAGAAAAATCCAGGCAAGTTTCTTAATATACGGTACAATATGGGAATGTTCCTTCCCTCGTTAGATGAGAGAATCCTAGAGCCAGTTCGATACGTGAGTCATCTTTAGAATTGTATATTTTTTTCCCCATTCAATTCTACTGTTCCATTCAATCTTTTAAGAACGGTACAGTATTGTTTCTTGTGTGTATGTTACACCACTTTTTGAGTTTTTGGCATTGTACTGCTTTCTTGCTTTCAAATACTTTAAATATTCAAAGTTAATTGTGTGAGCCTGTACCTGTGACTTCCCTTGCTCAGATACAAGATTTAATTTCAGGTCCCATATGAGCACAGTATTATGTTACAAATCCTATGAAGTTAGGGGTAGATTCGTAGGGGGTCTGATTCGTTAAATTCGAAATGAACATGGATAACAAGAGAGCCAAATGGATATTTAAGACTTTGAAATAGACTGGTCATTAAAGCAACAATTTTCATTATTCAAATACAGTATATATTAAAATTGAAGGATACCCCCCCCCCCCAAAAAAAAAAAAAAAACCACACACAAGTCCTCTTTTACCTAAACATCTGTATTGTTGTATCGTTTTTCATAACAAACATGTAACGTTAGCGGACTGGAATAACTGACAGACACATATAAAGTATACATAAATATATGTAAAGAACGTCGTTTATCTTTTAAATCTAAAATAAAAATATTGACGACTCAACACGGTGATTTTGTGAATTTGTTATAGGTGAAATACAAGATCATTATCACTAAATATTGTATAACTAGACGCAGTCAATACATTTAAGGCTACAGTTCTTTTTCCTGAGCGAGACGGCTGAGTGTCATGTTTACTGCACATGTTTTGCTATCTACACATGTCAGTATATCATAATTTTTGGCGTACACAAGAAATTGAGAGTTTCTATTTTATACATTGACCTAGTGATTTTACGTCTTATGATATGATCAGATCAAGTTCAAAATTGCGTCAACAGGCTACTTCAAAAGGTAAACACCCTTTTCACCAAAACCTCATAATTTCATAATGTTAGAACGATTCGATTACTTTCAATTTTTTAGCAGATTGTAGGCTTCTTACTTCTTACAAATACATTTAAGGTGTTGATTTTGAATGATAATGTAATGAGCTCGCGCTGTTTTGTCTGCTAAAAACGACTGAACACCACGACCCCGAGATCTCCCCGTTTGAACTCTGTATTTCATGCTTTTAATATATATAATTCTCTGTATCCGTCTAATGTTAGCATTAGTAAAATTTATGCGTAAATGCGAAAAATGTGCAATTTAAATGCTTTAATTATACTGTATAAGCGATAT
>JXSR01S006326.1:49532-63652 GCA_000969725.1 Ophiothrix spiculata
AGTTTGTTGATATACCGATACTAGCTGATATTGTGTGTCCAAGAATTGTTTTAGCTGTAACAAATAGTTAAAAAGTGGTTACATAGTCATTGAAATAAACGTAAACATTTAGATGATTAAATGTGATGACTCACCCCGAAAAGGGGGACTTTGCGACAGAAAACTTTTCAAGATACAGGTGAAAATAGGCAGCAAAAATACAGAAAATAATAAGAATTTCCCAGCAGATTTTCTGTAATTGTAAAATTTGATCGCCTTGATCAATTTCAACAATTAAGGTGTCGTTTTAAAGCTCGAAAAATACTGCAACAGATTAAATGAAATAATCAAAATTGATATCATCTTCAAAGTCTCACCTTTCGGGGTGAGCCATCAAAAATTTCAATTAGTAATCGAAATCTATGCTTCATCAAATGTTAAGTGCAAATTCATTTGATTCAATTTCTTGATTTTTTATTTTAAACAGGGTTTTCCTCTGAATTTATAATTCCTACCTTACTTTTTCATTTCAGCATGGTTAAGACAAAATATGAAGATAAACAATGTTATGAATTAATGAACAGAGTACGGACAATGGTCAATGTTCAAGGGAAATTTTAAAATCGGGCAGACAAAGTTTGCACCCAAATATTTGATAAATCACTCAGCATAATTTTGTTTTGTTTGTTTTGTTTTGTTTTATAATATATACTGATTGAATTGAAGCAAACTCTTTATCTAAGTTCATTCACGGACTATGAAGTGCATCCTTTACGGTTGCATAGATGATATGTTACATTCATCATGAATCAGCTCCGTTGAAGCCATTAGATTCACTGCATATTATATAGGAACTTCATTATAGGTCCATTCCAATGTCTATCCTCTACCTTGCGTACTGAAATATAAATAATAGCTATCTCCTGTCTGTTTCTATTACAGTGTGATGCTATTCAAGAAAAAATCGGTTACCCTGACTGGATCAAATCTGACAAAGAACTAAATAAATATTACGAAGGGGTATGTATGATTAATAATAACTGCATTGAATGTCCCCGACAAGAATAGAACCTATGGCCTTTTTCAGTAATAACTTAGATCTCAAATGAATAGTTATGGGAATGTTTTATTTGATATTCCACTTTAACTTTGATATCAGTATGCTATACCAAGCCAAGGAGGACCAAGTTGTCCAACTAACCCGGCTAAATAACCATTAACTATGTTAGACAAAGCCAGAATTTGACTTACAACTTTAGCTTTCGACATCTTTGACGACGTATTGATTACAAATGGCGATATCCACTACTTTTTGCACTAGTGTTGTCCTTTTGCAAATCTATCCGAGATCAAGGTCTATCCGAGAAACTTCAAATAATCTACCGGAAGCACAATATCAATGGTGCATTTTAAGAAGAAGGTTAAGTGTCATGTAAAACTTTAGTGCACATTGAATTTGTATTACTCTAGCCTTCAATTTACATTTTGAAACAAATAACAGGGCCTTACTATTTTCCAGAAAAATCAATATTCCTTAGGGGTACTTATTTATTCTACATACTTCAGGCTCACCCTCAGCTTACCACAAATATGTGTAAATCACGATCTCTCTAATTCATTTTGATTGATTTGGGGCGAAAATTAATACTTTTTCTTGCATTCATAAGCTTATAAAATCCGGGCATAGATAATTCTATATTCTAAGTTTATGAATGTTAATGCAATTGGAAATTTTTATGTTTTTGATATCATTCTTAAATGTGGCTCAAAATCCACCAATTAAATGACAAGAATCTACTTAAGGGAGGTCGGAGCCTCACAATCCCTAAAAAATGTTTTTATTATAACTTGAAATATAATGAAGTAATTTTTATAAATGTATACATTTTTAGAATGGAAGTTTTACAAGGAATCCATTTATAGCATCAAATTCAAATTTTAAGAACTCGCGTTTTAGAAACTCACCAAAAACGAGTTATTTTGCCAAAAAAATTAATAGCTCTAGGGAATGTTTTGATAGCTCTAGGGAATGTTTTCTCAAATTGTTGATAAATATCTTAGTTTTCACAAAAATGGCCAAAAAGTGCCAAAAAATGCCTAAAAATCATGAGTTTTTGAAACAAAAATGAATTTTTGGCCTATTTAGACTAAAATTTTCAAAACTAAGGGATTAAACAAAAAATTGAGAAAACCTTCCCTAGAACAATCGATATAGATGACTTATACCTATTTTTGAACATTTTGGCTGGATAATATTTTTCCTAGGCTTGTTCAAAAATGTTTGACAAAATAACTCGTGATGCTATAAATAGATTCCCTGTGAAATTTCCTTTATAAAAATGTATACTTTTATATAGTTTACTTGATTAGTTTTCAAGTTATGATCAAAATAAATTTTCAGAAATCGTGAGGCTCCGACCTCCCTTAAGTGTTATATTACGATAAATATGTACCTTTCATTTATCATTGTTAATCGATTGCTTGATGCTGATACTGTTTTGTGTTTTATATTTCTAGTTAACTATAACTGTGGACAAGTATTTTGAAAACCTCCTTGGATATAACAAGTGGAGCGCACAAGATAATTTTATGCGACTGCGGAAGCCAGTTGATAAAACAGAGTAGGTTGATATAAAACATAACATAATATATACAAAAAAACATAATAGATAAAATAATTGATTTAATTAATTAATTTACCCAATATATTTTAAAAGACTGATTTGTTGTGCATGCCATGCGCCATATTTACAGTAAACTTAAATTTAACAGTATTTTTCAAAAATATGCCACTTGATAATTAAAGGTTTTTATTGGCCCCATTAGCTCCGAATTACAATTTACAATATTTTATTTCCATATTCTTTATGGTTTGATTTTTTTACCAGATGGTTCATGGGACCAGCAACAGTAAATGCATACTACAGTCCATCCAGTAATCAAATTGGTAAGATTATGGTTTTTTTTAACTGAACACATAGGTCCGGTATGCACAAAAGAGGTTTAAGAGTTAGACAAGGTTAAAGTTGGACTTGGTTTAAGTGAAATTTTGTTTCACAGCAAACTACATTTTTACTCAACCAATATTGTCATAGTTTGTGTTGTTTCTAAGATTTTTGTTATTATTCTGAAGCTGTTTCAGTTCAAAAATGCTTCAAAATGTTCTTTTATGGCAGTTGTAATGTTGACCTAGAACCGGTTTAACTTTAAGCCTGGTCTGAATCTTAAACCTCATTTGTGCATCGTGTTTGTTGTGGAGCAAGAATAAGCTAGGAAGACTGTATGTAAATTAGTATAACGGTATTCAGACGTAAACTTATTATTATTTATCAACAAAACCCAACCCAGCTGGATCTGGAGCTGGTCTCTAACGAAAAACGCTAAAGTTGAAAATATTTTAACTTGCCAGTGTCTTGCTAGCGTCTAAAATCAAACCGAGGCCAGTTTCGTCTTGTAAGCATATCAAAGGCATTAGAGAGACTTTCTTAGGACGGCCCACACTATCCACCGTTGGATTCCAAATCGCATCAATTATTCTGACATCAACCTAACAGACATGGGCTTGTGCAAATTTGATGAAAATATTAAATGTATACTTGATAAGTGTTTGTCTTTTTTGTTTAGTTTTTCCAGCAGCCATATTGCAGCCACCATTTTACGACCCTGACTCACCGTGGTAAGTTTTAGAATGATCATAATTCATTTTGGAATGACCATAGCCAGCTGAATATTTTCTAAACTTTGGTCATTCAAAAAGAGAAATATTCTAGTGCTGGGTAAAATTATTACAATAATTAATTATATGCAATAAGCGACATTTTTTTTAAAGATTTATATTATAAAACGTATTGATCATTCATTATAAGTACAAAGTTCAAATCTAAGTGAACATTTGTAGTGTCCTTTAGTGTACTCATCCCAATTCAAAATGTCAAATATCGACCATTGATGTTAAATACTTGTGGAAATTGAAAAAAAAAAATGTGTTGTGATCTTTTCAAAAATATAAGTTGTGGAATCTTGTTCCAAGTAGAAAGAGAGGTAGAGAATGCCCAGAGTATGGATCAGACACTTCGCTCGCACCACCTAATGTGGAGTCAAACGCAAATGAATCAACAGATTTATGTCACAATAGACCACTTTTGTATGTCCCATAATGCATCTTGAAAGTACCACAAATACGGGACCTTGTGACGTATCTTGCGCAGTCGAGTTGTGCGCAATGCGCAGAACTTCAAATATGGTAGCCTGGGCAAGATACGTCACAAGGTGCCGTATTTGTGGTACTTTCAAGATGCATTACGGGACATACGAAAGTGGTCTATTAGAGAATTTGCATCCATGTCGTACATTTCTGTACTAACATACTGGCATTCATATTTTCTTTATCAGGTATTTAAATTATGGTGGTATAGGAACCGTCATCGGACACGAGATAACACACGGATTTGATGATCAGGGTAAGGCACTTCAACATAATGACGGTGATATTTCGTCATGTGATTGCAAGAAAGTCGTATCTGCAATGGCTGCCCTAAGTTATTTTTATTTTATACTTTGTCACAAGAATGTGAAAAATCCCACAAAAATTCCCTGTCTCTTCAAGAACCACTGACCCAAGACTGGTGTTTAGACAGTGTGCAATCCAAATTTACGACAAATGGCAGCTATTGCAGATAAGACTTTCTTGCACTCACATAAAGATTTGTGGAAATAGGTCCGCGCTGCTGTCTCTTCAAAAGTTCAACAGAATTTCTTTGAATCTTTGAAATTCATTAAAAAATGTCCACCAAATTGTAGACTTAAACACTAGACCTAATTTAAGCAGAGGCTTTTATCAGATGTACCTATAATTTCATAAAGATTGACAAAACTCTGTATAAGTTACACAGATTTATATTTAAAAGTACACCAACTTTTATAATTTAAGGTTTAGTTTAGGCTTAACAGTTTTTCTTATAAATTTTATAAAATACCCTTACCAAATTGTAGACCCAAAGACTGGACCTAGTTTAGGCATCACTCTTTGCTATTAAACCAAAATATATTTTTTCTTTTGTAGGTAGGGCATACGACAAAAGTGGTAATTTAAAACAATGGTGGACCAACAGTTCAATAAGTAACTTCAAAGAACGCGCCCAATGCATCGTGGACCAATACGGCAAATATGTTGTACCGGAAATCAATAAAACTGTAAGTATTTCTAGTTCTTTTCTTAATTCTTTTCTTTTTTCATTCTAAGTAATAATAATACTTCCAAAGACAAAACGTTGTTGCAATTTAAAAATCATGTCCTGTCAAATTGATTTTACTATTCTTTTTGATAATGTTATCCGTATTCATTATTAAGAAGGTCATTAAATTAACCCTCGTCTAACCAGGCATTTTTGTAACACGTCTAACCAAAGGGGGGGGGGGTGCTAACCGTCTCCCCTAATTTTTTGGAACGGAACGCCATGTTAACTTGGTTTGCTATCAATAGATAGGTATGTTCCTCCTCTATCCAACGATACTAAGATCACAAAATCGGCCAAGGTGTTGCGAAATAAAGGTCTTTGAGGTCGAAGAATCGGAATTTTGACAAAAATTGCCACCATTCTTTTTCTAAATAACGGAATTACATCGGGTTTTTTTTCTAAATGAAGAAAGGAAATGATAATTCTATCACGCCCTGCAAGGTTTAGCCTCATAGCATGCATGTATTTTTCAAAATGACAGATTTAAAATTGTCAAAAATGTCAGCGGGTTGCAACCCCTACACCCCAACTTTAACGGCCTACCCTAACCCCACCTAAGGTGGCACCCCCTAATTTGTTCATTAAAATGTAATAGAGATTACCCAAATGCCTTGGGTCGGTTGGCTTTGCGTTTACATGCTGCAGGCAAAAACCTTACTGTTGCAACCACCCCCCCCCCCCCCCCCCCCCCCCCCCCCCCCAACCCCTAGGCTAGACGAGGGAGGACTTTTAATTCTTTTTATGTATGATATTGGTTTCAGTTAAATGGCATACAAGTGCAAGGAGAAAATATCGCAGACAATGGTGGGATAAAAGAGTCGTTAAAGGTGAGGAAGTCAGTATTTAAGGCACAAGAAAAGAATTATTTCTATACCTACATTTTGATGCGATATTCCTTGATTCCTTGATGCCTCCATCACTGCTGATGATTGGCTACCACTTCTCGTATCTTCTGACTGTTGTTCTCCAACTTGTTCTATCTTGTGCTAGTCGTTTGGCCTGTGTGTATCCTAATCCTGTCCATTCTCTGTTGTTATCAAACCAGCACTTTTCCGTCTTCCTCTTCTTCTCTTTCCTTCCACTTTTCCGTCAATGATTTGCAGAGCAATCTGACTACCACTAAGCAATATTTTATTAGTTTAAACCCATTGTTTACACCAATGAAAATTTTTACCATAACAGACAGGTAATGTGATCTTTCGGGAAACTAAATAAACTCGGCGATGTTTGGCTAATAGAAGATCAAGTTTTTTCTAAGTATTTCACAAGGTAGGGTTTCTCAATTCACAATTATCTTTTGCAAGTGGTCATACACGATCCCTGTATTACCCCTCACCAACTCTTCTCCCCAGTAAACCTTGTGCATAAGTAAGGTATGAGCTACGTAGTCGATCAGATTTCATTTTGCTAATGGTTGGGATATAATTTCCACAGGCTCTGTTTAAATTTCTTAAGGATATGACTGGGGTCCAAAACATACTCAAGAAGCTTAATATTCAGCATCATTCTCTGTAACATGAAGTAATAAATGTAATACTTCCCATTCATTGTTGGGTGGGGGACTGGGGTTTCACCCATTATTAAAAAAACGCAAGGTAAAATAGGTATGGTGATACACAATGATGCAATCAATACTCCCGTACATGTAGTTTCACGAGATTGTAATAAAAATGCTTTCTTTTAATTTGTATTTTCTATCATTTATTTGTCCCTTATTTTAGGCATATAGAGATAACTCATATACAAAGGTTAAGCTACCTGGATTTGAAGAGTATTCACCAGAACAACTATTCTTTCTCAGTTTTGCCCAGGTAAGAAATTAATTTACTCGATGGTGACATTTGAACAAATTCGCATTATATGCATAGATAAAAGAGATATACGCTGAAGACACATGTATATTTAAGCTTGGTGAATGCCCTTAATCAAACTGATTCTATCTTTGTGAATGAAATACAGTGGAAACATGGGTACAGGATTGTTTTTGTCAAATGACAGAAATCAATGTAAAGCTCATGTTATAAAGTTATACCGGATCACGGTGGGTTAACTGTTATTTGCGTCCAGATCACCACCCGCGTGTGCTACAAATTTCGAAGATGATCCTATGTGAGACCAAAACTTTGCTAAAATAAGTGAAATAATACGCTATTCTCATACCATTTTTAATATACCATATCTACTTGAATCCGGGACCATGTCAGTTCAAATGAATTCCCTACCTGAGACCATGCGTAAATGTGACCAAATAGTTATATCACAAAAATGGAGTACAAGTGTAACTGAAACCATAGTAAAAGATGCGTCGCTAGGTATTTGAAGCAATTTTAGACTCCATAGTCATCAATTCAACCATTCTTTTTGAGTTTGTTACATTATCAGAGACTGAAAAATCAGTGATTTGATACCCTATTATTGCAATTCTCGATACCTGTCCAGATCTCACGTTTTTGCAACGCGGGTTGTATGAATATATATTGCGGTGTGAAAGTACCCTTGACCCTGAGGAGGATAGTACCGTCCCTCTACTTTTTCTTAGCGATTCTTGAGTTGCAGAAATTCTACTATTTTCACCTATGTCTACGTATATCAAATTTTCGATCTATTTTAGGTATGGTGCAGAGTTGCTCGACCAGAAAGCATAGACCAGCAAATTCTTTCTGATCCACACAGTCCTGGGCGATTCAGGTATGTATATTGTGGTATCGTATTGTAATATTACTGAATTCGCTTGGACATATTATACCGTATACGGTATTAGAAATCTGGAGAATAGTGCAAAAAATATTGTTGTCCTCTATTCTCCAGGTACATTGAGCATTATCGGATTTATTGTTTACACATCCATTATTGCAATACATTTACAAAGGCTATTAGAGATGGACTGATGGATTTGACAATTCAGTTGAATAGTATGTATTAAATACGTGAGAATGCAAGACTATGCAGATATTAAATGCTTAAGAGCACAACACACATGTTTTACAGAATTAATAAAAAACATGAAATAAAATCATAAAATCAAAATAATCTGTTTTCATTACACGAATCCAAACAATGTTACTGTATACATGTGGTTGGCCTGAAAACCCATCAACTATGTTCATTTTAAGTTTTTTAACCTGCAAAGCCCATATCATTTGGTAGTATCAATAATGTTATGACATGTGATGCGGGCTAGACTGAGGAGACTTAACCCTCGTCTAACCAAGGGCAACCTCCCTAAGGTTTTCCCCTGCAGCATATTAACGCAACAGCAACCGATCCCAAGCATTTGAGTAATCTCTTTGCAGTCGTTTTGATGAAAAAAATTAGGGGGTACCACCTAAAGTGGGGTTAGCGTAGGCCGTGAAAGTTGGGGTGTAGGCAGGATTGTTGCAACTCGGTGATGTTTTGACAATTTTAAATCGCCATTTTGAAATATATTTGCTTGCAGTGAGGCTGAAACTTGCAGGACATGATAGAATTGTTATTTCCTTTCTTTATTTGCAAAAAAAAACCGATGAAATTTCGTTATGTAGAAATAAATTGATTTTGGTGGCCACGTTGCCAAAATTCTAATTTTTCGGCCTGAAAGACCTTTATGACCTCAAATTACGTAACGCGCTTGGCCGATTCTTGTGATCTTGGTATCGTTGGATAGGGAGGACCATACCTATCTATTGATAGTAAAGCCAAGTTCATAGGAGGTTCCGTTCTAAAAATTAGGGGGGACAACCCCCCCCCCCCCACTTGTTAGACGTAGACGTGTTACAAAAAAAGGCTTGGTTAGATGAGGGTTAATGGCGAATTAGAAGACGGGGGTTTTATCATGTAACGAAATAGAAATGTCGTACCTGTATCAAAGAACATGTTCGAGATTGTGAAATAAATTGCAAACTGATAAAATCGCGTCAAGATAAAATGATAAGAAATGGCATTCAGGTTAACATAATTATTTCTCATTCAAATGTCTCCGTTGATGGAATATTGAGTATATATTTCAGTCCAGTTACAGGTAACATATTAAAGGATTGCACCACCAAAACATGAGTTGTAATTTCGACATGGTTTGCTGAACATGAGTGACAGCAATAATGTTTCGAAGCACGGACAAACTTTGTAATTTTGCTTACCAGTCTAAAACATGTAAACAGTACATAGTACATTTTGAAGTCAAATAATTAGACATTACCTTTAACACAGCCAAGTGAAATGGTTAACCGAGTGATATATTTTAACTATTAAAAGAGCATTATGTACTCCATATTTCAGACATTTAGTATTGTTATAATATCATCCAGCTTCTGTTCATAGAATGAACAGTTATAAGGACAAAAATGCACTGGAATTAAAATACCAATAAGAATGTCTGAATAAGTCTGGTTTAACTTTTTTTCTTCAAAAGTGATATGAATACTCCATACAAAATGGTGTGTTTAGTTCTACTTTTTACAAACATTAAAAAGCTTTAACGTTAATTGGTATATCTGAACTTTTTTTTTTTCTTTCAGAGTAATTGGAACTACACACAACTCAGTAGATTTTTCAAAGGCTTTCAACTGTCCAGCTAAAAGTTATATGAATGCAAAGGATAAGTGTGTGGTGTGGTAACATCTACTCATGACAGAAATGTCAAATGTCATGACGGCTGTACACAATTCTGTTGTTCTAATGTATTTGTTATGAGATAGCAAAGATATATGTGGCAGACGATTCTATTTACGTCGTCGTTTTATATTCAACTATAAGATTACTGTGGCTTTTGTGTGACGTCACTAATTTGCATCGCGGCTGACATAGGCCTACTATACCATGATTGTATTGCAAAATACTGGGTCAAAAATAGCTTTATGTTTTGTAATTAATTCCAAAGATTGTACACGTCATTTGGGTGAAAGAAACATCCGTTTCGTCAATCGACCAAAAGATTACTTCAAAATGGCTTACAAAAGATAAATGAGACTTGTGCGGCCATGTTCTCCGACTGGATGGCAATGTTTGCAAGAACACTATCAAAAGTCATGTCGTATGAGTTTTATATGTGATTCGTACATCTTGTCCGCCCATTGTTTCCTAATACTAGTGACCCATTTTTGAATTATTGTTGTTCTTTGCGTCAGAGTATAATTCAGTAAGAGCAGAAATGTTATTCGACAACCGTCAAGTCTATATGCTAAATGCGATATACTTGTTGAATTTAGTATGTTGGAGAGCACCTCAGCAATTGCGATCTGTAACAGGTCAACAAACATGCAGCGCATGTTCCAAATAATTTGTAAGCTTAATCCATGGAAAAAATAGCAAAACATGTAGCAACCTACCCGACGGAAGCAATTATCTTCCTGTTTGTTTTTTGTTCGGTTAATCTTACCAAAACCAGTCTTGATTTCGATGGATGGGGACAATTAAGCAGCAACACTAAAGACGAACGTTTTCGTAAGCGACCATTTTGTAAGCATGGACAACGATTCTGACATGAGTAAAACCTCAGATATGACGTCACTTCGCGCGTGCGCTATGAGTTTGTTGACCCGTTCAATGTGTATGCTGCCACTACAATTTAACATTGTGAATTGGTCTATTATATACATATACATACAGGGTGAGTCAAAATAAAGTGTAATCTAATCAGTGATTTTATATAACCAGTTCCTTATAATCTTTTGCAAAATTGTTCCTGTATGATATGTCATTTTTCATTAGCTTTCATAGAAAATTTATTGTGTTGGAATCGGACTAAGCATTCTGAAGTTATAGTCATTTGAGAGGAGGTACCCAATTTAAACGGCGAACAAACTACGTTATTTAGTTTACGTGCGTACTGGTAACAAAGGCTGTTGTCTCTTTCAATTGTTATGAAAGTAACGCCTATGGAAATAAAAATAACAAGAAAACAATAGGCTGTGGACTGTGACATATTGAGTAGTGAGTTGACTTCTTGAGGTAATGTTTAGATCTCTGAAAAACGCTCTTCTAATTCGGTTGCTTTTTTGTTGAATCATCCGGATCAGGATCTTCCAAAGCCTCCTTGTTTCTGTTTCATAGAGTTACGTGGTCTTTAGCTTATAAACAATATTCTAAAAAGCTTGAGGTGATGGGTCCTGGTTGGCATCCGAAAACTACACACAAAGCAGACGGCGATCTTCAACTGGACTTGCAACAAAATGCCAGTGCCTGTTGCTACATTGTTGCGCCATGATTTACCTCCTGGCATTGGTTGTCAAGATTGTGCACCGATATCTGAAATGACCATCAGTACTTTGATTTGCATCATTGAATCTTCTTCAGTACATCTGCACAGTTTTATATGCAGCGTCAAATTCACCAGTGCACAGTCAATAAGATTACCCACTGCTGTACACTAAAGAGTTCATGATGAAGCAAGTTTGTTCGACATCAAAATTGGGTTGTAACTTTTGAATGCATTGGTCAATTTCAACAAACCAAAATATCCATGACAGCTGATGAAATTTGCAATTTATCAAGTATAATTAAAGTTGATAAACATAAACAGATTTTCTGTAAAAAAACCCCTCCGTTGATTACATTTCAATTTGACTCACCCTGTATATCCGAATTGTACACTGGAGCCAAAATCCCAAGCAGTACTTAACACTCAGCGATAGATTTAACAGTCAGTACGTTTTTTTTATACCAAGTGCTATAAAAAGAGGTTCTGAAATTTTGTATTAATTTTTGTTATGTTTCATGTTATGTATCTACTGCCAAACTCGATGTTGATTTGTGCACACTGTTAATGAGGTTAATGAGTACTATATACTAATGAATGACTATATAGTGTATTCAGTTGACTTTGTTTATTTTTTAAATAGTAGAACTACGCAAGTGTATATAACCTATTATTTGGGGTTTAAATTATTTTGATGCTTCAAGGACAGCACGATTGCATAATTTGAGGTATCGAAATTATTTGATATAATGAAATGCGTGAAATGTTATTCATACGCACTAATACACACAAACCTAAATGCAACACGTAGAGTGCATTGTGAATGATTTTTCCATCATCTCTGCGTACTTTATATTTTTTGCGTTCTGAGGCTAGATGACACGCGGACGATAAGACGAGGGTATTAGCGTTGATTGTTATGCTGCTTTCATGCTTATTGTAGCGTGTAGCTTTTGTAGATCTGTGGCTTGTTTCGTTTCACACTTGTGTAGTTTTGTAATTGTGTCGCTTAGCAGCTTTGCCGCTTCATATTGCTCTGAAAGTTGAATTAATTTCAAAATTCTTGCCGACGACAAAATGTTGCCGATATCGATTATCTCAGCTATACTTGAAGCTTTGCCGCTGCGACAACCGGAATCGACAAGTTTCTGCAAAAATACACATCACGCAGCGACAAAGCTACAAAAATACAAGAGTATAAAAGCAGCATTATGCACTGAAATGTCTGTATTGAATTAGTCACGATGTAAGACGAGACAGAGTTCTTGTCTTCGTTCTCATGAGTTATAATGCTTTGGGCAGTAACGGAAATATGATGTCAATTCTAGGAATTGTCCATTAAATTCAATTTATATAAAATGCAGCATTTAATCTGTTAGAATTGATATAACTTTGGTTAAATGGGAGAAATCCGCGTAAACATACGATTCGGCTCAAAATGATGAATATATAATAGTCAATACATTTTATGAAGCTGGCAAAATCCTTCAATATTATAAATGTTATCTTACTCACCGTGCTAATTTCAATGTTATAATGAACATGATGAATATCGAATGTGTATGTAAAGACACATGTTAACAAATCAGCAAGGCTTTGTCGAAATCGGTAATACTAAGTAAAGTTTAAATTGTAAGTATCTGAGAGGTAAATTGGTGATTTGATGTCAGTAAAATCATGAATATTGTGTAGGACCCATCCACCGACAAAAAATCACAAATTTGACTCTGCCAACATCACTAAAGCATTGCCGATTTTGTTATTCGCCTCCTCGGTTAATAAAACCAAGATCAGCACCAACATAGTGAAGTATATGCATGACTGGCGTGTCCAGGATATTCCCTTGCGGGGGGCTTTAGGGGGCTTGTTGACCTGTGCGGGGGGCTAAGTATCAACACTCGTCAAAATTAGGCTGATTTTACACTATTTTTGCAACTCTGCGGGGGGCTTCAGCCCCCAAAGCCACCCCCTGGCCACGCCAATGATGTTACCTATACTATCCGTATTTTTAACTTCGTGATGAAAATGTGTGAGTAAAAGTCGCTTACTGTTGTGTAAATGTGTTTTGATATACCAAAGATTTGTGGTAAAACAAGAACTCTACAGTCTATATGTTATTCTTTAATATGCTGCAAGGAACAACTTATGTGAAAAGAGCAATGAAAAACGATGGATTGAAAAGTGAAATACACATGTAAATATAAATATAACCAAGGATGTGCTATTTTATTGTTAATTATTTGGTTAACTTAAACTCGAGTTTTCAAGTGAGGTTTTGAAAGGAGAGGTGACAAGTTTTGCAAGTAAGCAAGAAAATTCGGCGTTGGTTTGTGTCAATAATCAGTTGCGGCGGAAGCTTAAAATTTTAGATGGGGCGGCTGAAAAAATTATATACGTTTTGTAATGCGCGAAAAAAAATCTAATTTAAAAAAATCTTTAAAAATCTAATCTAATTTTCAGAAAAAAATCTTGAAATTTGCGCAAAATTTGAAAATTGACATAATATCTGTGAATTTGTGCGAAGCGCGCAATATTTTATTCTCCACATACAGATTATCGAAAGCAAAGGAAAAATTCAATTTCCTCCATCTGAAATTTAGGGGGGACATGTCCTCCGTCTCTCCGCTCCCGCCGCCTACCGTATGTCAATAACGAATATAATATATGGCTTTTATAGCACTCTTCATGAGCATAACATAACATTAGATTATATCATAAAATGATTATAAAAT
>JXSR01S006327.1:20319-37363 GCA_000969725.1 Ophiothrix spiculata
GTAAATGGCATCGTGTTATGGGGGATGGTCTGAATGAAGAGGGGGCTTGGATTTGATGATTGATGAGTTGTGTATGGTGGAGGCAATTGTCTTTTTGAGAATAGGATCATCTGTTTTAAGTTAATTTTGTTTCTATAACGGCAAAGAAATGATAAAGAAGATAACTAATTTGTGCTCGGGTGACCACTTGCATACCTTAAAATTGACCCTAGGTAAGACCAAAACTGAGTGGAACAATGTCCTATCCAAGCTTTTTCTTAAGTGACAACAAGGACCAGGAGCCAGAAATCTGAAAAAAGCGACTCCTGGTCCTCAAAATTTCCAGGGAACCAGGGGCTGTTTTTCCAGAACCAGGAGTCATTTCCGAAAGTTCAAGTAATATTTCGGAACATTTTGATTTGGAAAACAAAATTTATCAATAACAGAACAACTTATTTGATTTTCTTCCGGTGAATATGTATCATTTTTCCAAAAACATTTTTGTTTCCAATCATTTTCTTCATAAACTCATGGACTCATACTAGAGATAGTCCGATCCTAGGACCTTGATTTTTTCTGGGTTACTATCCACAATATCCACTATCACATACCACTTTACTAGAAAGCCCGAGTTCTACATAGCAGACTGATCACTGGACTTGGTAGTTATATCCCTCATGTTGGTTTGTGTCACCAGAAAAAATAAGGGTTCTATTAATCGAACTATACTAGAGACAAAAAAATGTAAACGACAAGACCCAGGCGCTGTAGTAGGGAAAAATACAGTTGATTTGGTCTCAAAGCCAGGACCCATAGGGTAAAAAATCGCCCGGCGCCCGCTTGAGAAAAAGCTTGGTCCTATCAGAGACATATCTGTTGAAATGACATCCTATCCAAGACTACACCTGTCCAAATGAATACCATATTTGATCCATATACAAATGTGGTGCAATAGAATAAATAAGTAAAAAAGCATACTATCTGAGTAATTTTAAGGAATTTTTTCTTTATTTGGAAACTTTTTTATTAATATTTTAGAAACCAAAGTCACTGTTACAACTTGTTGGGTCTACTCTTGTGTTTCTATCCTATCACAATAATTATTGGTAAAGCAGAATTTGACACCCTATGTAAGACTTGCGAGCAATTTGGGTACCATATATTGCATGTTTCTGCATCTCTGTTTGATTAATGCAGATGCATTGCAATTTTCAAAGAACTATTGTTAACAATTGGCAAAATGTTGTGTTGCAATTCCATGCATAAGGTTTTCACTCTATTTGATCTAAAAAATAACACAGTTGGAAGCCCCAACGCTTGAAAAATTGCAAAAGTAGTAATCATTGGGGCTAAAAGGTTGACTTCATTCTACAAAGTAACAATTAAATCACCAGCTGAGTATTGCTTGTTAAACTTGACACTAAGTTTTTTGCATCACAAACAATTTAACTAGCAAGATGACAATGACTCAATCAGAGTGGCAATTGGTCCATACAGGATCACCCATGTGTGTTAATTACCGTTCAAAATACAGATTTATTGCATTGAAGGCGACTAAACTCCATTATATGACAGCGTATTTACCAGTGATTGAGTCGCCAGCCGGAAGCCCCTTTCATGTTCCGTTCTGAATTGTTCAATTAGTTAAGGAGTGTAATATTTAAGTGCAAATAGCTGAAAATCATATCTGGAGGGCAGAAAGATATTTAATCAGTTTTTGTTTGTCAATTTAGAGTTCATTTCTGGTCATTTATTTAATAATAGGCAAGTGTGTTAATTATGAAAATAGGTAACGGTATATTGATGGCTGGTTGCAGTGGTCAAGAAGTGGTCTTTGTCACCGTGTCCGGAGAGAATCTTGTTGTCCCATGACATTTCTACTTTTCTGTGATGGTACATTTGGAAAAGCGTACAATTTCCACTTTTTCCGATAAAAAATCCCCAAGTTGTAGATGAAATGCCAAGTAACTATTTCTGTTTTGACCTGTTTTAGTTTCATTCCATCATGATATGGTTTTTGTTATAAAATTGATATTTTAATGTTTATTTTGATATGGACATACAAACTTAGCTTTAAAACTATTAAAATTCAGCCATCTTTCCCTTAAAAAGCTATTTATTTGATGGATCCATGTCATTTACTTGGTCTTCTAAATATAAATATAAATTTTTGTATCAAATAACTTAAAACAACTATTTGAATTGGGATCCTGTCATGAAGAACTTTTTAAGACTTTCACGAACCCACGGTCACATGATTTGTTTATCGGCGTGTTTACATCACTTCCGCTAAGGGTATCATAAACGGCAGTGCCACAAGTAGCTGAAAACGTTAGACGGCGTCTATTGAAAGGAAAATGATTTTTCTTGGTTTATTTTGCTCATTTAGCCTCATCTATTGATTTTGGCGCAAACACCTCAAGCATTGGTTGAATTGGTGCAAGCTCAAAAACCTTAAGAGGGAACTAAGTTTTATTCTTTAAAGGTATTTACTTTTCGTCCTCAAGGTCACCTCCATAAAAATTCATTTTTTTAACTTAAAAAATCCTCAGTTGGTATATGTTAAGTTCCCAAAACCATTCTTTCATATATATGTGCTTGCATATTTGAGAAAACTGAGTAAATGTGCCATTTGCTAATTTAGTAGCCTATATGGGGATTTTCAAAATGCTGAAAAGCTTGTAACTTGAAAACGAACGGTCGGAATAAAGTGAAATTTTCAGTACATAATTTATGTTGTACTCTTCTTTTTATTAAAGGTAGAAAAGAGACAAGGTGTATGTCACATCAAAATCATGAACTGCACCTTTAACATTTGTTGAAACCACACCTTCTATGAAGAGAAGATATCATGTGTATCCCATCATGCATTGCTTCCTATAGGATTGTTTGTATGGGAAATCATGTGAGTAGTTAGTGATGAAATGCCCATAAATCAAAGTTTATTTTTGTAATCTTGCATTTTGGGCATGTTTCATCACTAACTACTCACATGACTTCCTGTACAAAATTTCCCATAGGAAGCAATGCATGATGGGATACACACGATATCTTCTCTTCCTTCTATGCATCCTTTTCTCAAACATGGTAGTTTTTACTCTGTAATTCTGTCACCCACGATGTCCCAGTAACAAAATATCATCCATGTTTCTGATAATGCCAACTATGTTCAAGCTCCCCCACCCTAGACCAATAACAACAATAACTATACTCAAACTAAAATTCATTAACACGTTAATAAGATAAATCCAGGTCACATTCCACATCTTTAATGGATTTTTAATTGTGTATATGTAATTGAGATAAAAAGATAAACTTTGAAAATATTTCCCAATTCATAAACACACCTGTTACAACCAGAGCCAATTAAAGCAGAGCCTTTACTTTTCCCTCCAAAACTTGAACAACTCACTTTCGCTTACTTTGACACATATTCAATCTATCATGCTGATCTTCTCAATTTATTTCCATAAAAACAAAGTTATAATGCATAAAAACCACAGAGAGTTTACACAAACATAACAATAACAATACACGATGACATTAAGGTGCCTTTGGTTTTTTGGCGCTTTGTGTCGATATTTGAATTAAGCGTTATCGTAAGCATGTTGGCGCATAGGTGATCACTGATTTCATTGATCCACCTATATGTACAATTTTCCAAATCTTTGTATTTATTTCCCCATTTCTAGTATAATATGATATGGATCCATTGCAAGTTAAGGGTTCACAAGAGGTACACGGGTTTTGGCAATGCACCTGTTGCATGCACAAAGAATAACAAGTTCATTTGTTTGTTCTAGGCCTTTACATTGAAAAATTCAGATAAGCTGCAAATCATAAAAAGTATTTTAAGATGAGCTGTAGGTTTATGTGTCAAATATGAAATGGATATTGGTGTAAGGCCTGCGCTCTGACAGGCTGGGGAAAAAAAATGAGGGGTCACTGGGTGAGAGCATGATTTTTGGCTTTCGGTGAGGGGAAAATACAAAAATACGAGGACTCAGTGGTCAAAATTGAGGATTTTTTGCATACGGTGAGCGAAATTTGGCATTAGGTGACAGAAAAATGTCAAAAATCATGGTGTCTTTGGGTGAGAGCACAGGCAGTTGTAAAAATAGGGTTGTTTGGGTGACAAAAACGCTGAAAAAGTGTGTCTTTTGACCCTTACATAGATGCGTCGCCTCCAGAATGGGCCTGCCCACTGGGTATGTTTCATCACAATAAACTAAAGCTCTTCATTAGACTAAAAAGTCTTCCGGGTGAGTTTTAAACCACTCTCCAAATGTTTCATCAATATTGAAACATTTGGAGAGTGGTTAATTCAATTTAAAAGAGTTGATTGGCTAGAACACGATCATGTGATTTCAAATAACAATAACCAGATTGAGGAAAGTGCTTAACAGTACTTTTATAGCGCTAAATAGTACTTAAGAAAGTACTAATAGCACTTTTGGAAATACTATTTAGCGCTGACAACATTTACCTTATACGCGAAGCAACTTTCACTCACCAAATTATGTGCGCATTTAACTTGCACGCACAAACTATTGCGCGCAATTACCTACGCACACATTTCTTGTAAGCATTACTTGATTACATTTTATAAAAGATTTTTTTATTATTAAATTGGACTTTTTAGCACATATAAATTACATAAAAACAAAAATTTATTAATGTGGTATATAAAACAAATATATACTGACTTTTTCAGATCTCTGGATTAAAACTATGATCCTTTAGTGACTAAAATTCCGACACGTTGGGATGAGTTGGAATGGTGATTGTAAATTTATGATAAGGTAACAATGCTTTCAGTTTTACAATGCGTTAATGATGCGTTTTAATGTAAATGAAATCGACCACTGGTATGACACAGCGTAAACCTCGCTGCAAGGTTATATGACAAGGGGTTTCAAGGTGAGTGATCACACTAACTGCCTGAACTGTCAAGGTCTGTTGTTCTATCTACCTTAGGGCTCGGTCAAATATTAGCATATCAATGCAGGCCTAAAATACAAATGTTAAGGTGTTTTCTTCATGTAAGATATTCATGAGCTAGACTGCTTAGTACTAAGTGTATGCCACAGACAGACACCACGGTGTTTATTCTCTGCAGCACAGAGAATGAACAATTCAGAAGCAGATTGCATACTGCATTCTTCAAGGTTTATATAGTATACAAGGGCAGCAATTTTGTGTGCATATTTCATGTTGTATCATTTGATTTGTTTTATGGGTAGTTTTGATATAAATACAGAAAGAAATTTTGCTTAAGCCATGGGATCAGTTTGTAAATTTGGCTTGCATCCTCACATTGGTGAATGGACAACAATCTCACCTCAAGCTCTTGAAATTTGCTTTGGAGCATAGAATGGCACTTATGTATGAAGCCTGGTTTATGCTCAAAATTGAGTTAACATTCTTTCTGAGAGTTGATATTTAGCTCCTTTTTGCACCAGGAGAGGGCTCATTACTCCTTAAATTGCCTTGTTCATTGAACTTGTCATAGATGACCACAATGCTTTCCATTTTGTGAAGCGTTGTTATGGAACAAAACACAGGTATTTTTATTAAGCAGTGACAAAGAGAACCCCTATACAGCAATACCTGTGCAAGGTGCATTGATGTGGCTAGAACTCTATTGTTAACGGCATGCGTGGAGCACGTGCCGGGAATTATCGGGCTGACGTTTTGATTGCGGAGTATTCAAAGATTCTTTATTTTGCATTTATTGAGTTATTTTATACCATTATGCGTTTTAATGTGTGAAAGATTACCTGTTAAATACCCCAGGGGTCGTACTTCTTTGTCATTATGCTGGGATTATATTGATGGATAAGGAGATGGTTAAAATCAGGGGTGGAGGGAATGTCAACATTTCTGCCATATTTTTTTCCAATCAGAAATAAAAACAGCCTCAAATCAAATGTGACCCTTTTAAAAAGTGTGGAATTATTCTTTAAACAGTAATTGCAGTCCCGATGTCATCACTTAACTTTCACTGTGTGTAAGCATGTACGTTCCCAATTTCATGAGAAAAAGAGTTACTTTGAAAGTATGTTGGCTAACTTAAAATGTTCGAACTTTTTAAGAAAATAGGGTTGTGTTTTGTGATAGTGAACTCGAAATTTCAAAACATGGTTATTTTCGTGATCCAATAAAATATGGATGAAATAGCATACCTGTACTTGATTTTGACAACTTTTTGGCTTGTCTCATATTTTCTTTTAAATTTTGTGAACTTTTTGAGGGGTGACTATATTTGGAAAATGTACTTGAAATGGCGCGTAAAAGTGGGTCATTTCTGACCTGTACTTGTGCGTTACGCCTTAAAATTCGAAGAGACAACACCAGGATTGCAGCAATCTCTTACTCTAAGCATTTTGTCTAACCTTTTTGTGGGCTGATGTTCTTCTAGTGCTTTTTTAAAAAAAAATATTAGTCTCATTCCATAAGTTCTTTAATTGTTGTTTTTATTACTAACAACAGGATCTTTTTTTAAACTTTTGTAAAAACAATTGAAAAATTAACATCTCTTTGAGCAGTTGAATTTATATTATTAAACACACAAACATAAACGCTTGTCCTTAAGTGCCCAAATATATATTGCTAACTCTATTACTTATCTTTGAAATTATCAGACATACTATAAACCCAGTGGTATCTTTTGCCAAATAATTGAAATAGAGTTTATATCTTCCCTCCCCCTTATACCCCGGTAAAGCTTAAAAATAACAAAATGAACTATTTCGTGCAAGTTTCGATATGCCTTGCCTTCTTGAATAATAGACGTAATTTGAGATTATAGATTATTTACAGAATTATTTAAAAGAGACTCACATATTCAGCCAAGGAGTTTAAAATTCCATATAAAGTTCCAAGTTGTAGATGGTTATTTTGAAGTTACACAAAGGAACGACGCTGACCTACTTACTTTCACTTTTTGAGTAACTCTATAACAGATTTCTATTTGGATTTCTACCATATATCCTTGGAAAAGAGTTGAAAAAAAAACCCCACTTTTTCCGCCAAGATTTGTACTGGAACCTCACATGTCCAAAACTCCATTAAGCAAGTCACCACCATGGTAATTTGGTCCCTGCATATAACCCGCGTCTTTGAAGTATTTTGACTTGAATGCTTTTGTGATTTTTAATAGTGAGATTTTGGTAAAGGTAGGGTTAATGGGCTACATTCTTTTTGTCAATTTATTTATACAAAGTATGTTAACATAGCAATCTATTTTTTAACACTTGAGTTTTTTCCAGTCGTTTTAATTTTTGACATTCTTGGTTAGTATTTCTGCTAATTTATAAAACGTTATATAAAATAGTGATAATTGATTGGTTTACAGATAAATGATTGAACAAGTATTTTATGATTTTTTTCCAAGGACAAAGTTTTGTAAGAAGACAAAATGTTGCTCAAATCAAAAACTTTTACATGAAGCTGATCATTTGGGCGTTATTTATTTCCACATAGTAGGAAGGGGAAGAGGAAGCGTAGCAAGTGAGGTTTTCCCAGGGTCCTGAATGCAAAACAATAATGATCATTGAGAAGCCCACTCTGTGGGAAGGCAGAGAGATTCCTTTCAGAGATGGGAAGGGTCTTTCTTGTGGTTAGGCAATTTGCATCTGATCATGTATTTATGCTGGGTTGATAATTAAAGTTGACAGCAACATCAGAGAAGGGGCAAGATCAGTTTTGTGGTTACGTTTATTGTTCTGGTGTATGTCACATAAGTTACAGGGGCTGATTATGCTGCTTTATGTCATAGGGTTGGGATGAGGGGAGGGGAGGGATTTGGTTCTTATTACCAACTTAGGAACCCTTACCACCATATAAAGTGACTTGACAACCATACTATTGACAAATTGACACTTAGGTTGTCCATTATGTATAGTCTGCCCTATCCAGGTTATGGGAAGCTGCAAAAAGGGTAAATATTGCATTCTTAAGCACCAAAAGGATGATGTGCACTTGAAAAGGAGGCCAAACGTCTACCTGTTTTACTCTAGAAAGCCGCTCATAGTGGCTTGCAAAACCTTGCATGATTGGCCAGAATTTGTACCAGTGTAACCTATAAAAATATCTCTTAAAAATACAAATCTAGCGCCATCATTAATTTTGGCAAAAAGAATATCCTTGCGATTTACAGCTATCATATGTGAATACCCGATGACGCTATGAGCTGCCTCTGGTGTAAAAGCCATTAAAAAAAAATTTGTGGAACACTTTTGCAATTTTTTTAGGAAAGGTAAAAATATGATTTTTTAAATATTTTCTTCAATATGTGACCCAATAGAAATACTCGTAAAACTTATATCCTAAATTTGTGTTTTAGAAATCCCTAGTCTCTAAATTTAGTAGCTTTTAGTAACTCGCGGCGGCCGCTGACTGGTATACAGTGACCGGCATTATAGCACTGTTGTGATGCCTATCTGAACAAATGTTTGCTGCCCTTATGCATAGTACATGCCTTGTTACCCCCAGCCCTGGACTCCTATGATTTTGATCAAAGACTTTGAGCATCTTTGATCTGATTGTGTCAAATTGGTGAAGTGGAAGACAAATCTGTGTGAAACAGATGATACTGATCTTAAAAACACTTTTAAGATGTCATCACTGTCAACCTTTGTCAGGAGCCATAAACGAATCTTTTGAAAGTAAGACATGAAATTACTTGGGTGTGTGTGTGTGTGTGGGGGGGGGGGGGGGTTGGAGGGCTACTAAAGGGAATTTGCTGATTATGAGGCGACCGAGTGGTAAAAATCATTAAAAATAGGCTGATTTTTCATGTTTTTTACAATCTTGTGGAGGGCTTCAGCAGGCCCAAAGCCATCCCTGGGCTTGCTAATGGTAATATTATATAAGCCTGTTTTTTTTTCTACCCCTTGGTACCCGGGCAAGCTAAGTAGCCATGCATGAGATCTAAGCTGACAAATTCCTTGCTAACATTTGCCCACTCTCCTAGTTCCATTGATAGAACCCTTATTTTTTTGGGTGACACAAACCATAGACCGTAAACATATATGTATGGTCTATGAAGGATATAACTACCAAGTCCAGTGATATAGAAAGTCACATTACTCCTTCTCATCAAGGGAGAAAAAAAATCAAAAATTGCAATCTGTCCTGGCTATCCGTAAACCGCAAACACGAAATGGAAAAAGTATACTTTAGATCCAAGAATAAACCTAAAATTAAACCCCAACCCTAAACCCTAAAATGTTGGATGGGACCAAGTATACTTGGATGATAAAAACTTAAGACTCTGAAGCAGCTACCACTAGGAGATTGAATTTGGTTGCATATGGCCATTGTGATTTCAGACGGCCACACAACAATTTCACATGGATTTACTGAATCCAAACTAGTATCTCCTAGCTGCTTATCCTATTCATTGAATATAAACCTGTTTATATCAACTGAATAGGCTGGGCAGCTAGCAGAAACTGTTATGGATTCATAAATCCGTGTGAAATTGTTTGTGGCCATATGAAATCAAAATGGCCATATGGAATCAAATTCAATCTCCTAGTGCATGTAAGTCCTATAGGGACCTATAGGGTACCTTTCCTCTTATCCTCTTCTTTTTATACATTTAATAGTCCTTCATTGTCATAAGTGATATATACAACTTGAAAAGCAAATACCTAAAATCAATTCTAACACCACCATGACATCTTGACAAAGTCAGAATTTGTCTTCTTCCATCGACCTACTTTTGAAAACATCTGCGAAGAACAATCACTTCCGTTATTTTACTTAATGTTGGCAAATATACGCTTGTCATTAATCCCCACCAATTCTGCAATCAATCAAGAACAGATATCTTGTCATATTATTCAAAAGACATTTTCATATAAGGAATTACAAGATGGCAAGGCCAATCTTGTTTCAATACTTTTGTTACTTGTGTTTGTCACCACTAGTCAACAATTACAAGACCTCGTATGACACTCATACTTCCGATAAGATAAAAGGTAAAATCAGCTTGATAAGCGCTACTTTTTCCCAACTTTTGCATCAGGATGTTGTCTAAAGGTACTGGGACCAGTTAACAGGGTACTTGGTGTATGAAGATGTCCAGTCCTACAGGAAAGTAGTCCGATCTATAGGACCTTCGTTTTTGGTGATACTATCCACAATACAAATCCACCATCACATTATAATCCATCCACCAACTACTAGAGAACCCTGAGTTCTACATAGCCCACTGATCTCATCCCAGGGTAGGTGGCTGTAAGATGCAACAGCAAAGATCTTATCAAAAACATGTGGTAACAGATCAAATCTATTACGGATTTAATGATTTCGGTAGGATATGAGAAGGCTGTGGTATTTAGAAAGATAGATAATTTTGTAATCTTCAAAAGGTGATGGGACTTACTGACATGAAACATTGAAGGAAAACTGTTGGTTTGCCTGTTTTGCTAACACTTCAAGGTTATTTGCAAAGTGTTTCTTTTGAGGTTTGAGGGTTGTAATTGCTAAACTGAATTTCCTGTGTTTGGAGCAATTCAAAAGGAAACCAAAGTTTATGTAAAATGAGAATTTAGGATCTTTGCTGTTTAAGCCGTATTTGACTGCAAAAAGGTTTCAGAGTGGAAATGAAACTTAAGATATAAGGTAGCAAGGTTATGGCGGTTAAGTTTTGACAATTTTCTTGGCAACATGATCATAAGTTCATTGTTCCTCAGTACCTTGTCATTATATGATCGGTTTGACATCGTTATGATACCGTTGAATGCTTGCGAGCTCTTGCGATGCCCAGTCAGTCTCCGGTCTGTCGCCAGTGGTTATTAGATCATAACTGAAGACACCGTATAAAGGCCGCAAGGTTTTAACTCAGAATTAAATTCCTGCGGCATGCTTCCGGCGTCTCTACAGCTCACGGACACCGGTCAGTGTTCGATCGTTGTCTGCTGAAATCTACCTGGTATGACGCCGTAAACACATCGTAACCTAGCCGTAAGGTTATGTGACCAGGGTATTAGTTTCGTACTAATATATACTGTAAAGCATGAAAATTTCGCTAGCATTTTAATTTCGCTAGTATCACAATTCGCTAAATTAAAATGTCGCTAAAATAATTGTTAACACAGTATTGAATAGCAAGTTGATTCAAATTAGTGAAATTAAAATGCACCCAAACAGTGAGGGTTTCCAAATTCGCTTAATTTTAATGCCGTGAAATTAAAGTGCTTTACAGTAGTCACAAAATTGGTAAAACTGAAGCGTCTATTGAAAGAGTCTTTCATAGTTATGCATTTCTTGTTAGAGTTTGATGGATGATTAAATTAAAGTCTTGGGCCACTCTTTTGGGATGGTCACAAATGGCACCAAAACATTATGTGAAATGTCTTGAACTTGAAATGAAATCCATCTCTTCAACATGTTCAATGGTTGTACTATCTGCATGATAAAATTAGTGTATATATGATCTGATCCATCATATTTTTTCATTCCAGTCATTTGTCCTTATTTGCAAAGTCAGCAAAAAGGGCTATTTGATATTTTTTATGATTTATGATTTGTATGATTTTTATGCTAATAACTGGTCTGTTTACTGAGTGGAAATTAAAAGGCAAAATACCAATCTCTTTATTGTCTCATGTTAGAAAGTCAAGGTATCAATCAATCAATCAATCAATCAATCAATATACATTGTACTTGCATGACATGCATGCATATCCCATGAAGGAGTCTATTTGTACAGGGGACCAACGGCTTAACGTGACTTCTGAAACACGTATCAAGTAGAGTAAAGTTTCTTGCCCAAGGAAACAAGGAGACAAAAACCGCCGGGCCCGGGACTCAAACCCACAACTGCTGTATTACGAGACCCATACTCTAACGGCTATGCTCCCCTCATATTATCGCTGGAAGATATTTTGCAATTTTGCAGATTTTTTCAAATTGGTGAGAATTTAATTTAGTGGTTGTGATGTCATTACAATAGAAACCTAGTACAAAAGATACTTTTCGCGAGTTTTTATTTTCGCGGTTTTGCAAAATTTGCGAAAATAAAAACCGTGTGAAAAAATATTTCCAGTACCTACTGCAAGTGTCTTTGCTGTGCATGTAAGTTTATTGGCAAAGTGAAAGATGTTTTCCCAGCAGGAAGGTTAATTGCCTATGGTACATAGCCAAATAATTTTGGTCATTTATTCTGGAAATAAACCCAACATGACTTTTCATTCAACATCTACGAAGAAGACCCAGACCTTGAAATATTTCTTATAGAAATCATGTGGTTTCCCATGTTTTGCTAATTCTGCTTCAATATCTAATATTTATTTTTGAAGATCAAGAGGTTTGAGGTTTTTTAGGTTTAATGAATGAACTGCCGTCTTCCTGACGATGTTATCAGGCTGCAGGAAAATCAGGCACCTGCGTGTCTTCATGATGCGGATGACATCAAATGGACAATGGCGAAGGGTGATCTTGTACAGAATATTGAAGCAAGAATTCATAGCCAAACTTAAAACTAGGATATGTTTTTCATTTTGAAGGTCTTGAACTTGTGCTCATCCGTGTTGAAATTGGGTTCTAATTCAAGTTCCAACTAGTCACGCATATATCTGGGGTTAAAGAAAAATACACCCGTAATTTAAATCTTTAAATGGGTCTAGATAGCCCAAGATACCGGCAGGAAGTTGGATCAGTTCTATTAAATTCTCCTGACGATGAATTAAATTCAGAAAGATGAAGCATTTGTACGTCGTCACAAGATGTAAATTACTCAAATGGACAATGGCGATAGTTGATAGAATATTGAGATAACTTCAGGTGGTATTAAACCCAAAATGAAGTTGCTCTGAGATTAAAATAGGCCTGTTGCAGAGAGCTAAGCAAAAAAATCTCAATTCCAAAATTTAAGCCAAATTGGACAAACGGTTTTTGACATATTGCTGTTTAAAGTTTCTTTGTATTCTATTGTTTTTGCCAATATATTGGAGAATTATATGAGGAAAACTGGCAAAATATGCTCATTAATATTAATTTTTGCCAATATTTTTCCAAAACTTTATGAATAAACCTTCATACTACTTTTACCTTTAAGAATTTTGACTTGAAACTTTGCCAATGTGTTTCTATGACCTACAACTTTAATGACTGATTTACCCGCCCATCTAATTTGCATATTTGCATGATTAATTAGCTCTTTGTATAATGATCATTAATTATGCAAATATGCAAGTTAGATAGACAGGTAAATCATATCAGGGCCCTGTTTCTCTTGCGTTTCTCCTGAAGCCATGCTGGTAGTCATTAAGGCGTCATTAAGGTGTCATTTAGGCGTCATTAAGGTGTCATTTAGGCGTCATTAAGGTGGCATTAAGGTGTCATTAGGTGGCATTAAGATTATATAGGCGGGGTCTATGTCAATCAAATGTGCAACCATGCGCAGAACATGTGCGCATGGGAATTCCAGTAACCGTGTTTGTGACTTGAAGTCTATAAGCTTAATCAGCACAGGTCAGCCGAATTCAAATGGAAATTTCACTCTTTGTGTTGGTGAGCTTAAAGTACCATCAGCCAAAAGTTGTTCAGAATTAGTGTATCTAATGATTTATGGGTCTGGCTCTATTTATTTTTCACTTTTATTGCACTGAAATTCAAGATATTTTCGGAGAATTGCGTTTTCAAAATCGTGCATACTAATGAGCTTGTACGTGATACATAATTAACCTTGTGACCTTGAATTGCTAATTTGCGCTGAAGCTTCATTTTTTCCGTTGGCAAGGTATACCAGATTCCTATCCCGAATCTATCTATTATCCCTGATCATATGTTAATGTTTAGGCCATAGAAACACATTGGCCAAGTGTTACGCCCAAATTATGTAAAATAAAAATAGTATGAAGGTTTATTCTTAAGATATTGGTAAAATATTGGCAAATATGAATATTAATGAGCACATATTGCCAATGCTGCTCATTACATTATCAATATTTGCAAACAAAGAAACTAAAATCATGCATATTTTGACAACCATATGTCCGATTTCCTTCAAACAAAAACCATTTTGCTCAGTGTTTTCTTTAAAATCTATGATGTAATCAAGTGTCTCTAAATTCAGTTTCTAATTTCCAGAAACAAGGTTTCGATCAAAAGAAGACATCAGGATCTTCCCATAATGCCTCACTTCCAATAGGATTTTTGTATGGGTTGTGATGAGAGGGTTTAGGGATGAAACATGTCTGAAATGCAAATTTAAGTCGAGGTCTGCTAATTGTGCTATGTTTCATCTCTAAACCCTGTCACCACAACCCATACAAAAATCCCATTGTAAGCGGGGCATTATGGGAAGGTCCTGATGTCTTCTATTGTTTTGATGCACCTTAACACGTTTACAAGCTTCTCTTGTACTTGAACTACCACTACTTCCATATCTTATGATTATTTGCAAAATTACATGGTTTTTGAGGTTTTGAGGGTTTGATAAATGAACTGCCATCTTCCTGATGATGTTATTAGGCCCCGGAAGACATGGTACCTGTATTTCTTCACAAGGTTGCGGATGACATCAAATGTAAAATGGCGATGGGTGATCTTATTCAGACTATTGGAGAAATTTCACAGATGAGCTGACATCCCAATGTGTTTTTCATTTCGAAAGTCTTATGAACTTGTGCCTATCTGTGTTAAAATTGGGTCATATTTCAAGTGATCAGGTCCAATAGGGTTAAGAAAAATACAGCCTTAATTTGAGTCTTCCAATGGATCGAGATGGCCCGAGATTCAAGCAGGAAGTTTGGTCAATCTTCCGGATATACTGTCATTCTCCTGATTATGATTAGGAAGACCAAGCATATGCATGTATTTGAAGTTTGACAACCGACGTCTTTTCGTATTTGTGTACACCTGTCGTCGTAAGTCGAGTTGAATTCATGTTTACTTCTACAGCGCATTTACCTGGAACGAGTAAAGTTCATTTCAATTAGACTTCAAAATCGTAGCATGTGTGAACAGTCTAAGTCGAGTAACTTTTTGCTAATCCAAGGTCGTGTTTGAAATTAAAAATGGACTCGATATCAACGTAAGACGACTTTTTAGTGTGTCTGAATCATATTTTCCGTGTGTAATCGCTTGATTTTGCCTGAGGGCGGGATGGCGCTCAGTATCCAGAAGCGATGCTCGCCATCCCGCCTAAGGGCAAAATCAAGCAATTACACACAAAAAATATTAATGAGCCCTGTTCACACATATCTTTTCATATATAGAATATCAAAATCCGGGCAAAAATTGGCCATAAAACAGTCTTTTCGGTCGTTATTTTAGTAGCGCCCCGACCTTGTTTACCTGTCTAAAAGTTATTAAACACGTGCGCTACACCCCGCATTCAGAGCCAACACGTAGTTGTGCACATGGCAACGCGGAGCGTCGCACAATAGAACATTTGCTATGAATGATCGAAGGCCATGCATGGCCATGTGACGGCTCTCGACTAATCAAAACCTCGGAAATTACGCAAGTATGTGTGAACGGGGTAGGGTGTAAGATTCACAAAGAGAATTAAAGTCATATGTCTCAAACATTTTGAAATGACAAGTGAGGACAGGATAGAGCAGCACAGTATTTAAATTCTTTAAAATATCAGATGCATCATTACAAAAGCATGAACAGAAGCATTAAGAACTCAATTATCAAGCATGTAAGGGCGTTCCAAAATCAGTTGATATTATTTTATTTGTAAATTGAGTGTGGAATTTATAAAGGTCAGAAGATATAAATAATGTCGTAAACAAATTTCAGGAAAACAAATAGGAAAGCTAGGAAAAAACAAATCAAATCCTCCTCTTCATTCCCAAAATAAACCATGCCTGAGGAGATTGCATTGATGCTATTTCAGTTAATGAAGAAGATAAACATGGGCAAGATAACCATGGGAAGATGTTTTTAACTATCCTTGCAAACATATAACTTTTTTTCAACTTAAAAATCTTTGAGGTCCAATAACCCAGCTCCATGCAGCACAAGAGTATCGATTCCTCCTACACCACCACTGTCCAACATTCATATCACTTCATGAAAAATACTTTGGTTCTGTAATCAAGAGGCAATCTGATAGCTGCTTAAAAGCAATACGATCATGCGCCTTCTTTTATATTCGCTGCTTATGCCTTTAGTATAGATCAAATCAAAGTGCTGGAACTGGCATTGTACCAGTTCTAAAGTTAAGAGGCTGAAGTATCAGAGTTATTGGATAGATTTCTCTGACAAAATCAAAGGATACCATTTTAGTTGCTGCCTCTATGGCTCTTGTAACAGACCTAGTAGTACAACTTCTCAGAGACCGAGGGTTGCACGTTCCCGAAACTTGTAGATTGGGTGTCCCTTGACTGTCCAAAGACCGAGTTTGTATTTGTTAGTGGATCAAAGGTCATCAGGGATCATCAGGGGTCATTAAAGGTCAGTGGGGTAAACCTTGGTGTACGGACATAAAACTTGGAGGACTGATATGAGTCGATTGTAGATGTGAAAAATTTTCAAGGTCACCAGGGTCCATTCAAGATCAAAGGAGTTCAAATGCGGTAAACTTTGGCCACATTCGGCGGGGACATGTTTTACATATCGCGTAAACCCGAGTTCTACTTGTTTGTATAGTAGGTTATGAAAGTAATCTGACTGTGTAAGCTGCTGAAGCCAGTTGGATTAGTGAGTAGTACGTGGCCTATATACTATGCCTCATAACATCTCATTATGCCTGGAAAGCATGTCATCCATCCATCGATCCTTTAGGCCTCGCCTAGTGCCTCCTAGTCCGTGCGGATTAGATGCTAGTTGAACACAAGACGTCACTGCTTCACTGAGTGCGTGATTGCGGTCGCACTTCAAACAAAACCACATTTCCTCTGTTAATAAATGAGCATCCTGTTTTTGAAGCAGCACCCATTTTATGTTTTATTACTCTTTTAATATAAATTTATTCCTTTACTCCCCCCTGGGCTGACTGGCCGGCAAACAAATGGACCAGGAGCTGCCTTTCCTGTCAGTAACACAGGGGGTGGGAACACACAGAGAGAAAAGGGTATACCCTGTATAAGCAAAA
>JXSR01S006327.1:37583-49589 GCA_000969725.1 Ophiothrix spiculata
AAGATTTTCTGATGTTCATGTTTTGGACCTTGATCCTCTTTTACATATTGTTGCAAAAAGTGTCACTTCTAGCATATTGTGAGTTGATATATGGCTACAGACCAAAATACGTTCAGTCCCTACAGATTATAGGCCTAATTCTGGACATATTCTATGCAAAATAAGTCATCATGAAATTTTATCTAAATCTGATATCTAAACACTGTGCCAACATTTTCCCTGGATTCCCCCCATTCCCTGTATATACACGTAGTCTAAATTCTTATCTCAAAAACGGTAAAAATTACTTGAAATTTAGCACAGCCAATTATGTCACAGTGTATAATTGACAATGATAGTTACCATGGTTACATATTGGTAGCACTTGTAGCCTTACATCAGCACTGATGTCAATAGGCTAAGCTGAAAGGGAAATGTTTTGGGAGGTATCGTAGATTGTCACGGCGATAAGTTATCCCTCGCAAGTTTGACGTTTTTGTCACTCTATAAGATCTCATCAAGTTATTAAGATGATTTCCTATCCACCTGACTGTTAAGCCAAGGGTATCAAAATGTAGGACTTGTCTTTTGTTCTGTTTACAATTAAAAGGTCGTCAACTGTTTTTATTATTTTTTTAAAAGAAAATTGCATGATATGAAAAAAACTCCATAGCACTTAAAAGTTCTTGAGAATAGTGTCAGACCTGAAACTTTTCATTTCAGTTCTTCAGCCGATCAGTTTCAGTTCTTTTGCCCCATTTTATCGTTAAACCGGCCTAAATTCTGTGCTTTGGTTCAAATTTTGACAGTTTTCAGCTCTTCTTGACGATTCAGTTTCAGGTCTATTGGATGAGACGTTTCCCTATTCCACATTTGATGTTTTCTTTGTTAAGAGAAGAGACATGGCACAAAACCTGTGCTAGATGGTAGATTACAACACCAAATTGCTACATGGACAGTCACTAGTCTGTGAAGGAATGGGGAGAGAGGTAAAGTTAGAAGCAGTGATGAGGTTGCATTCCAAAGTGAAAACCAGGGGCTTATTTCACTAACGTCTAAATCCATCGTAAATGCCAAACTTCATCGCAAAAGCGAGAGATCATCGCAAATTTGTGATGGATTTTCCGAAACTGATTTCACTTAGCCTTTGTGATGAAAAAAAAATTGATGATTTTGTTTGCGATTGATATCTTGCGAGTGCTTATGAGCATCTGCAAAGAAATCATCGCAAATGAAAGTCGTCACAAATTCTTGATATCGCATGATTTTATTTCGGCCATATTTGGACGAGATCATCGCAAAATTTGCGATAGGTTCGTCCATTGAAACAAAAGCGAAAAGATGTTAGTGAAATGGAAAAGTCTTCGCAAATTATATTTGCGATGGCTTCTAATATGGGAGAGTGTCTGCAATCATCGCAAAAAATAGGCCCCTGAGCTCAGATCTCTGCTTGGGACTCTACTTCTCTGGTTGTTATGGTCCTTCACTCATGTGTCATGCAATAGGCAGATATTGTATTAGGATATGAGAGGTCTTTGGGTTCAAAATCTGGTGTTGTAACTTTTTTGACATCTAAAACTCCCAGGCAATATCAGGTGTAACTTGTGCACAACTTTGCTTTATCAACACGCATCATTTAACTAATTTATGATAATCCTCCGGAACCACCTATTGCTCATTTCCCATCTACCCTTTGTAGGCTACATATCAATAAGACACCAGCTTTGATCAGAATGTCATTTCCAATGCTAAGCATATTGGTATGATAACAGATGAATAGGAAATCAAATTGAATTTTATTGAAATTTTCCTCGCATAAGCCCCCTGTTTAGCAGTTTTTCAGTAGCAGAGTTTGATGCGATGCTTCCTCACATTTCCGCATCCACATTCAGTGTAATCTGTGTTTGTTGTGATAACATTGAATGTTCAGTAGTGCTATGACTCCAATTCAAGTCTAACTCAATTATGATGGCTGGGTGTTGCCAAGTTTATGTATGTAGCATTCCAGCCAGGGAAGGGACACCTTTAAACTTCAGATTCAAGTTGAGGGATAGGGGTGAATATTCTTGAACCCTAACACGTCACAGTCCAACAAAATCCAACAAGCAAAAAACAAGAAATTCGCCCAAGTCCAAATATGTCATAGATGGGGGATACAGATGGGCACAAAAGTGCTGCCATGGCAGGCCATACTCAATGGCTTGCAATAGCTGGACATAGGATTTGGATGCAAGAGGTCGGGAGTTTGAATCCTAGGGGAGACAGGAAATTTTTGTATGACTTATTCAAACTTGAGATAGTTTTAAGTATTTGGGAGTTACAGTTATTAACGTATATAAATGCATAGTAGGCATGCTACCATAACCCTAACACGTCACAGTCCAACAAAATCCAACAAGCAAAAATCAAGAAATTCGCCTAAGTCCAAATTACGTCATAGATGGGGGATACAGATAGGCACAAAAGTGCTGCCATGGCAGGCCATACTCAGTGGCTTGCCATAACTAGACATTAGATCAGGATGCGAGAGGTCGGGGTTCAAATCCCAGGGGAGACAGGAAATTTTTGTATGTATGTATTCGGACTCGGACAGTTCTTCAGCGTTTGGGAGTTAAGGTTATAGGACATGTGGAATAGTAAAACACTGCAGGTTGTGTGGTTAGCATTGCTGTAACCAACAGGTTATTATTCTTCTAGGCAAGATTTAATCTCAGTTGCTTCATCAACCCAAGCAATATTAGGGAGCTACTATGGGAAACATTACATTGTAAGTGCAAATATGGTTTGTGTATTTGCCAGAAGCAAAATGATTGTGATAGTTTCTAGGCCAGAACTTAGTAAATTGTCAGAATATAATCAGGACATTAATCTGAATGGAAGAACGCTATTAAATTGATTCATTTGATTCCCCATTTTTTCCTTACACCATAACATCCAATCTCCACAAACTAAATAAAGGAAAAACTCCCATTATTATAAAGACATCACTACAACATAGGCTGTAAAGCTTATTAGAGGAGTGGAATTATGAAGTGGAAATCCTCCTATAAACTGAGCTTATTAGGATCTCACTTGAAGCCGGTTTTACTCAAGAAAGGATATGAGTTGATGAAGAAGATTCCTTTGCACTTTCTCTCTTGATCTAATACAACTTCACAAATCACATTCCGTCTTTTCTCTTTCATATTTGCGAGGAAGGGTAATAAAGAAAGGGATAAGAGTATCTTGTTACATAAATCCTGCATGTAAGCTTTCTGGATTCCAAAGAGTGTGGGTGGTATAGACCTTTCTTGTAATTGGTACTTTCCTTGCTGGTGATGGGGTACAAACAAATTACAACTCTTAACCCTCATCTTCCTTTAAGAAAGGGGGGGGTGGTGATTACCACCACCCCTAACGGATGATCACTGATTGCACCAAAACGCAAAATAAAGCGACCCTGAGCATTTAGTTTACATCCTTTGTCCATTTTGATGGAAAAAAATGGGAAACCACCTATAGAGGGGTTATGGTAGGCCGTCAAAGTTAGAGGATGGGGGTAGTTGCCACCATGAACAATTTTAAATCGCCATTTTGAAAAATATCTGCATAATTTGGACTTGAAACTTACAGGACATGTTAGAATTGTCGATTCCTTCATTTATTAGCAAAAAAAATCGACGAAAATCGGACATTTAGAACTTTTATAACAATTTTTTGCTCAAAGTCGATTTTTTTTCAGTCCGGAAACACTTTGTGACGTCATAATTGATGACCCTAGAACTAAAAGGGGGTTAAGTCACAAAATTTTTAAAATTGAGATGTGTCAATTTCCTGCTACAGAATTCTCATTTCTACATTCTACATTCTGTACAAGTTATATAGTAATTGGATGATCAGAGCATGTGTAAGAGTCACTGCGAGATACAGCAATACCATTCAAGACAACACAAATGATATGATGTTTGTGCCATTTTTTCAGTTTGTACTCAATGTGTTAATTAACCCCCTTCTGGTTCTAGGGAATTACATAACGCCTCAACCGATTTTCATGATCTTGGAATTAATGGAAAGAGGAGACCCTACCCTATACTATAGTAATGATTAAAGCCTGTAAAATCACAAATGTAAAGTAACTTTGATTCTGATATAGAAGATCATCAGACAATAGATCACACTATCAATGCTCTTGTGGTTCAAAAAGGATAAGATTTTGAAATTGGATCCCAAAGTTATATAGTTTGGTTAAAAATAAGCAAACTAACCCAGTTTGTTACTGCACTGATGGTATTACGTGCTAGTAATGAGTGAAAAAACCACAAATTTACCGAAAGTTACAGGTGCATGAAATTCATAAGATCATATTTGTGACCCGCCATATGGAAGGGTCATCAAAAGGCTGAGATGTTTGCTTTTGGTTATTGGATGATAGGTTGCAAAGGTACGTCCAAATGGGGCTGTTTCAGAAAACTATAGAATCGTGTATAAAGTTTTTGTACTGTGTAAAACTTGAATGGAGAGATGATTTTTATCTTGAATTTTACTACATTTCTCTTATGATGTGGATGTTGCAACCTGATTAATATGATAGAATACACTTTAAAGTTAACGTTTCTGATGAAGTTAGAAATTCTACCTTGGTGTGATTTTTGACTATGTTTTGCTTCAATGGCCCGTATCGCATAATTTACTATATGCCGACCTTAGGGTACCTTATGATATGGCAGGTCACATTTGTGTACATGTATTTGTATATTCTTGACATTGAACAGTGATTGTGTAAATTGATGTGACTACTACAGTTGTCATTTCTGTAATCATTTACAGTAGCAATTTAACCACAAGGAGTACTGGGTGTGGTTTATCAGCACAATCAGAGGATGCCTTCATTAGAGAAATGTAGAGATGTGATGTCAAGATTTATAAATGTGATCACTCGGTTTTATATATCAAGTGACAGGTGATGATTCCTAGACATGAGTTTTCATTTTTATATCTCTAGGTTTTTTTTCCTTTTTAAATAACAGTGTATTTGCATCAGATTGCTTGATTGCTGCAATTATCTTGGGAGAGGAGGGTGGGAAAATGTTTGATATTTTTCGAGTCAGGAAGAACTGAAGAGCTTGGAGATAACCTGCTAGCACAAGCTTTGATTGAGAACTGCATTGATATGGAACTTGAAGCTAATAGCTTTAATATTCCAGTTTTAAAGAATCAAGTGCATGGTCATTAATTATGGCTTATTCATTATAAAATAAAAAGTTCAGATTAAAGGCATATGCCATAGCATACAGCAGTAATTTGTTGTCTCCAATTATTGGTGCACAGTAGTTTCTCAGCTTCAAACTTACTTGGTCTTTTATTAGAAGAATCAGATATGAGCTATAATATAGTGGTTGCTCAAGATTCCAATATCTTGCAAGCCCTTTGTCTTCTTCTGCACTCATAACCTTTGAATGAACCATATCATTTGATGTTGCACAGAATTATTACTTATCAGAATGCTTTAATTCCCCAACAGTTTTGCTCAAGAGGTGACAATGCCTCCCTGATGATCTCACTGGATTACAAGAACATATCCCAGATTAGGATATTTCCTAGAATTTGAGGGTAGGAAATTGAGATCAAACCTCAGCATGCATTGACCATGAACTTGAAAGATTTCTCCAAATTAATTTCAAACATACTGATACACAAAACCACAAGCTGTAAACTTAAATCCTAGCTTAATAACCCGTTTGATTTGTTATAAACAAAGTTGAAGCTTGAAGATCTTAAAGGTGCAATTCATGATTTTGATGTGACAAAAACTTCACCTCTTTTCTAGCTAAATAAAAAGAAGAGTATGACATAAATATATACTGAAAATTTCACTTGATTCCAATCGTTCGTTTTTCAGTTATAAGCTTTTCAGCATTTTAAAAATCCTCATAGGCTACTGTGTTGTAATAACTGTTTGGACCCCGACAATACAAAGAGCTAGTACAGCTTGCAAGGCCTCTGGAAAGCATGGCCTACCAGAAACCATGTCTGCGCAGTACTGCAGAAACTGTGGCAGTGGACATTATTATTGCTGAAGCCAACACCTCGTCACATTTTCAAAGAATTAAATTTCTCATGGTAAGGGGAAAAGGTTTAGCTCATACAATACAAATATTTTAGCTGTTCATGCCAGTAATCACTTGCAATTGTTACTGCACATCCATCAACTGTCAATCAATCTATCAGCATCTGAAGAGTTTGATGGTGAAGATTAGTTTTGTAGTTGAAAAAGAGCTGCAGAACACAAGGGCCAGATGCCAAAAATCCTGATCTGCCGACAGCAAGGGCATCTGTCACACAGCTAGGGCTGGATACATAAACTAGGCCTCCAGAACAAATGTCAGAGACAATACCTCATGAAATACTTTCAAGGAACTGCTTTCAACATGACAAGGGGAGAGGGGAAAAATGCCTTGTACAATAAGATATCCTAGTGGTTCATCCCGGCATTGATTCAGTAATCCAGCATAATCCTAACAGCGCATCCCGCAAACATTTCCTGGTAATGAGAATTGACAGAAATAACAGCACAATGCTATGTGCTTGTCAATCAACTGTCAATCATTCACATCTTTCAGCATCTTAAATAATAATTGTTGATCTAGATTTTTTAAAATCTTCCTTTACAAAAAGCATTTTAATGGGGAGTAATTGAGCAAATTTGCGCCAAGTGATTGGTAAAATGCGCCAGGTTCACCAATAAAATTGTATACAAAGTTTGCGATCTGGAGCAATTTTCTGGCAATTTTCAGTAAAATTGTGAGGTTTTATAATTCTTGATAAAAAGCCTTGATTAAGGTTGATGTATGCAACAAGCAGCCGATTAACACACCGAAACCAATATGACCTCACATGGAATTTGATCCGTATTTTTCTAATCATAATAACATACCAAATCATGCCGAATATTCAAATAAACATATGATCAAGGTTTGTCCATGTGGTAGCAACAAAATTAGCCACAAATAATAGCAAAATCATGAATGATTCATGTACAAAAATAGTAATACGCAGTGATTTGGTCCTAATCAATTATTACTAGTCTCTTACATAATACAAAACCACCAGTCCACAATGTTGTGGAATACAAATGATATGCTATGGATCTCGTAACAGAGTCTGATTGCTTGTTGCATACTTCAAGGTATATAGAGTATAAAATCAAAACATTCCTTCTTGCCTTTTGAATCGGGAAATCAATGCCAAGTGAGATTGAAGCTCTTCGACAAATGAAGTTCATTTTGAAACATTTGTTTTATTACAGCCTAATTTTCAGTTGATTCCTTCAGCTCATAAAAATGATTGACAATTGATTGATGGGGGCTTGCCAAATATTGAGCAAATCCGTAGCATCCTCTTCCTCTATTACTAGGAAATCCAGGGTTTCTCTGTTGCCTGTAACATGGTTACTGGGCCAATTAATGGGCCCTGTTGACAGGAGAACATGATTAGGAACTTAGCCAGGCTTAGTCCTGACAAAAGGACCGGTTTTCTGCTTGAAATAGACCATTTGTTTATGGCGTCATACCAGGTAGATTTCAGCAGGCACCAAGCTGGGCACCGGTCACTGGACACAACGACCTGTGTCCGATCGGTGTACGGTCGGTGTCTGTAAGCCATAGAGACGCCGGAAGCATGCCGCAAAAAATTTAATTCTGAGTTAAAACCTTGCGGCTTGTATACGATGTCTTCAGTTATGGTATAATAACCATAACTAAGTTGGTTATTAGACTATAGGTTATTAGATCATTAGTTGGTTGGAGACAGACCGGTGACCGACCGGGCATCGCAAGAGCTCGCAAGCATTCACTGGTGCCGTACCGATGTCATACCGGCGTTGCGACTGGTGGTTATGTGACCAGGGTGTCATGATGTGTTGACATTTGGAAATGCTCAGCCATTTTCTGTACCATTATTTTTCTGTTCCTTTAATTAATGTGACAAAATCATTGGTTTTGATTTAATTGTTTTCAATATTACTCGGGGCCCTGCTGGACACATCAAAATTCAGTGCATATGTGTTGACTTTAGGCCTAAAAATTTTGTTGACTTGCCCTTTGCGACTGACCCAAAATTTGCAAAGTTTAGGGTCGCTTTTTTAAAATCTTTTTTGGGTGAACTTTTGCCTATCCTCAACATTGCATTTGGTAAAAATATCATGATATTTGGGTTTAATTTGCAACAATATTCACAGAATGTCATATATTTGCATGGAACAAACATATATCTTGAATGATTAAAGCACAAGACAATGAAAACGTTTATATAAACTATTTTACTCAGTTTTTTGGTGTCCATTTAAAAAAAAAAGGATCCGACCGACCATCAATTTCTCCATTAAAGGGCAGGGCAAGTCAACATTTTTTAAGGCCTTATCCCATTTCACTTGAAATATATGCATCCAAGAAGTTGTGGTTGCAATCTCAGTTATTTTAAATTTGAAAAGGTGGGGCTCATGTTCTGGTTTGTTTACTCTGTAACTGCTTCTGTAGGCCATTTGCCCTATGAATTAGACTAGTTTTGAATTTGTTTTGGCTCTACAGTTCCAGGGAAGTGCGTAAAATATTTAAACCGCAAAGGTTAGGAGGTATGCATACATCTTTGATTTCTTCCATCTTATAAGTTTAGCTGTATCCACCCTCCTGTCTCTTATTAGAGTTTGGCAGTTTGTCAGTCAATATGTTTACTATAAACTAAGATTGGAGGTGAGGCGTTAAAGGTCGCTGGGAGGATCTATTTCATTGCATGTCATATTGCAGTGAGTTTGTTTACTTGCTTATTGCAACTTGTTGGGTTGTCTAGGACTCCCAATGATGAAGCCATGGGCAGATGGGGTAGGATGTTTGGGTAAAAAATGAGCCTCTGAAACTGGTTTTTTTTGTCTAGTAAACTGAAATTTCGACCAAAACTGCCCTCTGAAAATTTTCCAATTTTTAGATCAATTTCTCTAAAATATTGTATTTCTTGTCAAGAAGATGGTCTAAAGAACTGGTGCATGTTGTAAAAAAGGATTCCTATGAAAAAGGCGGTCTTGACTGCTGGATGTATACCCTGCCCACATATACGAGTGCCCACCACAAACACAGAACAAGAAACATAAACAACAACATACAAAAAAGGAGAAAATTGTGAGAAGCAAATTCCGTAGATATTGGCTCGCCTGAGAGTCATTCGCTCACACCTTTAACCCATACCAAGATCACCCCGTTCTGATGGAAAACACACTCCCTGATCTTAATCTTCCTCAATATTTGCGAAAAGTAAGAGACACTTGCTTTCTATTTGAGGGTATAAATCGGAGCAAATATCTCTTAGCGTTAGTGAATGTCTTCGGATGCAAAGCCTAACCAAATAGAAAAATGAGCAAACAGGAAAACGACTAACACAATCATTGAATGGTAAAAATTATGTAATAGTAATAACAACACTATGTTCAGATCTATGCTGCTTTAAGTGCAGCAATTAGGGCTGTTCTTGTGTAGGAAGTCAGTGCTTCATTCAGGAAATTTGTAGGAACTATAAAGATTTCCTTCCAAAAGAGGCGTTTGTAAAGAACATCGTGTTTCCTATTGCTCAGAACTCTGCTTAAGTGTAAACATTAGTTTTCATATGCCAACGGAAGTTCTTTTTTCACTCATGGATTTTTTTTAATTTACGAGTATTTTTTACACTGTTGCATCGTCCTGATTGGAATGTTCAGCACAGTGGGACCAAGAGTAAAGTTTCTTGCCCAAGGAAACAAGCAGGTCCGACCAGGCTTTGGTCCATCAATCTCTGTCAAACCGTAACCTCTCAGCCATGCTCCTCTCTGCTTATAACATGTCTTGTGTTGCAATTGCCACGGGTTTCCCCTTGCGCAAAATACCCAGGGTAAGGGAGCACTCAAGTTGGGTTTTGGTAGGGGTGATCAACTCTGATTTAGGATTGAGTATGAAAGGGAGGTTTAGAGCTCTGACCCTTAGGCTAAAAGTTTATTTGAGAGCTAATTTGGAGGAACAATTTGATCTCCAGATCCAAAAGTTTCTGGAATTTAATCTTGGAACTTAACTTTTAAAAAAGGGTGTGTAAACTTAACCCTAACTGACCATGCAGAATTTTCCGTTTCTGACCTATCTGCTTATGAAGAGCGGGATGCAAGCATGTTTTGGTTGGGATTCAAACTCAGCTAAGTTGAATTTTACAATGCTTGGAATCACCAATTCGTTGAATAAGTTTGTTCTTTGTTTGCGAATACCAAATGACTTCATGAATGGAATGAAAATAAAGTTATTCCTGGATTGAAGTTATTCCTCTTTTGTGAATACAGACCATTATGTTTAACAGTATATCAGTCACATTCCACCATACTTTGCCCCTATCCCATGCCCTTTACCCTGAAGAATTTGTGAAACTTTCCAGCTTGAAAACAGGTGCCCACAAATTAATTCACATCTTGAGAAGCAGACAAAATAGAACATGGTGTTGTGCCTTTAAACTGCTCAGGGGCGCCCCATTAGATTTCCAGGGGGAGCAGGAAGTTGGGTTCAGGGTTGAATTTTTTTTGCGTCCCATTCGGGGACGATTTTTTTCCCCTTAGAAATTACTGTTTCCCCCCCCCCTATTCCATGTTCAGTTTTTTTCCTTCTGCCTATGGAGGGGAATTTTTTTTTTTTGAAAAACTTCCTGCTCCCCCCTCGAAATCTAATGGTGCACCCCTTAAAGGGTCACTATATGCTACCAAATCTCCTTCCCTCCTCCCACCTTGAATAAATCTAGCCTATTTCCTTCACTTCATCTACAGGAACGCTTCCACATGCACTACCAGACTAGAAGTGACAGAACACCACCCATGCAAAGCTGTCTCACACCACTCTTGCAAATGTTTCCCTAGCATTCTGAACCTTTTCTGCTCAAAGAACTTGCCTAACTTATATCGTAAACATGTAGGTCCCAATCTGATGAAAGTACGCATTCTCAGACATAATATAAATAGTATTGTATCAATTCCGTTTCCCAAGCAAGTGATACCTGTAGCAAACCACCACGGTGATGCTGCCCACCAGCAATTTGTCCCTGCATATAATCCCCGTCTGTGACGTTCTGGACTTAACGCATTTTTGTGATTTTCTAAAGTGAGAATTAGTGAGATTTTGTGCGAACCAGGGACCTCCTGTTTCCCAAGCAAGTGATACCCGTAGCAAGGTCCCTGCATAATAACCCCCCCCCGTCTGTGATGTATCTGGACTTTTTCATGATTTTCTAAAGTGAGATTTATTGAGATTTTGTTCTGTTATGGTTATACAACTCAATGCAACATTGGTGTAGTTAAATGTGCCCTTGTTGAAATGTCAGTCTCAAATATCAATGATGGTGTGGAAAAGAAGCATCAAATATGTAAATAACACATTGGGTGCACTGGTCTGCAAGACTCTGCTTCCAGGAATCACGACCCAGACAGGAATCACATCATTAGTTGTTGTAAAGCATGGATTCATGCAACTACTTGTTGTCAAACAGTCCGTTAGGACTACGGATTACATGAAGGATATTGCAAATAAGTCTCCCATCACTGAATCTCACAAACACTACACAGTAAAGGTTTTGAACTTTCATGCTATTTCTTGTTGTCAAACACACCATTAGGACTACAGGATAAATAAACTAAGCAACACTGAATCTCACAAACAACTAGAGTCAAAAGTATATCATGTTGTTCCAACTTTTTTTCAAAGTTTTTCTGATTTTGGTACCAAGATATTACTCATATTTTTCTCATATTCCATGTGAAATTTCACGACTGAAGCATTTTTAGTTTTGGAGTTATGGGTAAAAATGCGTCTTATCATGGTAAACCATAAGTGATATTTATTTTCGTTATCGTACGACTACCCCCCGGCTCATTGAGCCTATTTTGTATATCAATAGATATCGTCAACCACGCATGACGTGGTTGTCAATCGTTCTATTTTTTGAGAATTGTATTCATTCTCGGTTGAGCATTGAACGCGCTCACTGGGTTTTACGTTA
>JXSR01S006329.1:28229-44706 GCA_000969725.1 Ophiothrix spiculata
TGTAGAGCAGGTGTTCTACCTCAGCAACAAGAAACAAAAAAATCAGGATATTTTGATAATTTGGGGTCAAAGTCACATTTAGCACTTATTGGGTGATTGATGGCGACACACGGCTAAATAGAAATATACAACCCCTTGTGACAAATAATAAATTGAAATGAAGATAATTACACTCTGAACACGATTCTGAAAGAAAAATTGAAAAAAGCAAATAGTTTTTGAGAAAGGGCCATTTTTCATTTTTTTTCAAGAAAAAAACTAAGTCCATAAAAATGTCATATGCGCATGCTCAACATGCTCAAAGGGACCGTTCCTTTTGTGCAATAGGGATAAAAAAAAATACCCATGTTCATAATGGTAAACTTAAAGTAAATGCATTTTAGAAATATAATAAATACTACGTATATTACTTTGTTTATAGTTCACACTTTATTAATAAATCAATTCAATTATTGTTACATGAAGGTAATCCTTTATGGCGAAAAATGTTTACACGTATTTTCCTATACTGAAATCTTGTGAATTACGACTTAATATGAACAAAACATTTGGCTTTCTAGATAGTGCTTTATCTATATGATTTGAAGTTGACTTTTTTAGATTTCTCTTCAAAATACGGTCATTGTGATATGCAAATTCTCTACTTTGGATATTATTTCGTTTTTTTAGACAGAAAAAAATCAATTTTCCAATTCTTTTAAGGTATTTGAATAATTTATTTTTGAACATTTAAAATCTGTAGTGAATTTTCTTTAAAAACAGCATCCAATTTAATGACATTGTATATGCTATACTCTAAAAAACTTCGAGTTCTGTTCGAAATGAATTTCTCCATGCTTTTGAATACGCCGATCCTGGGTTTCCCAACCGGAAATCAATCTTTTACCGAAATTTAATCCCACAATGCACTGATAAAGCATAACGATGCATCCAAATAGACGTGAAATGATGTGCACTACCACCCATCCAAAATAACAATTCAAATTGCCCGCTTTTAAGTATTGAGCTAATGTCACGGCTTATTAGTTATAAAGGCAAAACTGTGTTTGGGCTAAAATTTCGGTAAAGATTGACTTCCGGGTGGAAACCCAGGATCGACGTATTAGCCGTGATATTTCGCCTAGCAGTAATAATGCTAAACAATATTCGCTTAGAAAATGAAGCCGTATTATGGAATTGTACGTATCAATAACAACAAGTAACATTAGGCAGATGAGTGGTAATCCTTTTTATTGACAAGGTGACAATTCCCATACGTGTTATAAATTCCTCGAGCGTAAGTCTGGTTGTCAACACTGACTTTCGTATTTGTCAAAACTTGAGCTATGAGATTTTCAATTAATGTTTTTAATTACTTCTGTTTTTCCAATAATCGGGAAAATATATAGTTTGAAAATATTAATAATTATATACATTTTTTTTAAATGGGCCAAAAATACACTGGCCTGAAAAAGGCGTTTCGCCCAGCTGTAGTATGAGAATACATTGACCATCTCTATATTATGCAGTGAAAAACTAACAATTAATTTAAACTTTTACCATAATTGGTTTAAAATTTACCTGGCTTAGAGCTGTACTATCTAGTTCAGCTTAGACTTTCAGTGCTATCTTAATTCTGAGACTAAACAATGCTATCTGAGTCCTAAGACTGAACAAAATTACAGCGAATTGAGCACCACATTCACTTGCAGCTTGGGCTCGGTTGAGTCAGTGCCGATTAAATTTGAATTTTTCATTTTCATATAACTGGAGAAAAACACCTCCAATTTTGGAACACTTTAATACGACTAATATGACGATACGATATATAGAAGGAGAAGGTTAGATGCGGTACTTGGTCAAAGAGATATAAATATATTTTAAGTGTAATGTTTAAAATAGTTAAACCAATACTAAAATTGACATACTTCCACCGTTGATGGGGTAAATCCACAGAATCGGACCGGGAATCGGAACTTAGAACGTCGAGCAGTTTTGTTAAACATTTAATTTGCAAAACAAACACAAACACATTATCTAGTAATAGAGATTTAGACAATTTAGTTTAGGTATCAACTTCAAACTCAACGGTTTGTCAAATATAGTAAAAATCAAAGTGAGTAAAATGAATGGCTTTATACTTGAGATGATTTCAGCACTGATCATTTTCAAACATGATTGCACACTAGACACAATAGAGCAGTACAGGTTCAAAAAGAATTAAACAAACAAACAAACAAACATACAAAGAAACACTTACACAAACAAACAAACAAACTAAAACATCATGAGCAAATCGGTACAAAATTAAATGCCTCAGGAAAAAAATATGTTGTTTTGAAAAATTACCTTTTTTATTATCATAATATAAGATTAAATTTTCGAGAGTTATATTAATGACAAAATAACTTTTTTTTAAGTACGCTGCATTGTATATGCTTGTTTAGATCAAGCACAGACGTAAAAGTAATGGAAAGATAAAGCTTAACATAAAAAAATATGTGCAAATATGTACATTATAAGATGATCTAATCTTCTCAAATATGCATTTCTTTTGCAATGCGAGTTTTTGTACCAAAAGATGACACATTTTAAGTTTGGCTGATCCCAAGTAGATTGTGTATGTACATTTTAAATAACATCTGACCCACTTAAATTTTATGGTAAGGTAATAATGTTAATACGCATAATGACATTAGAGCGTACACATGAAATCTTTTGTGTTTTGTCGTATTAGGCATATATAATATTTGTTGTGTTTCGCAGACAAAATGAAAATGTGTATCTTATCATTTTTGAGGAAGAAACAAATTTCTTTTACGTTTAGTAAAATACTTTAATAACAGATGTGCCTGGAGACTGTCCAGAAAATCAATGTTATCGACTATTTTATTTTCTAGATGATTGCATTTGATTAATATCTATATTTGCTGGTTTTAACTTTTCGCCATTTTACGGAATTTTCAGTATACATTTTATTTCATTTTTCATTTTTGCAGTTATTCCCTAGCATTATTAAAACTTGGAACCATTAAAAAGTATTTGATGCGTTAATGTTGGCTAATATTGCTTATTTTTGTTTTTTGATTTCTTATCATATATTGGTCAATTATTCTGATTATGTTCACGTATTATATATGCTTTTCAGTTGAACACTTCGATGTAATAAAACTTATCACGAAAAGGAATAGCAGCTTATTTTTTCAGTTGAATAAATGAAAAAAATACATGTTTTAGAAACAAAACATTTCGTGAATATATTAAGTTAAAATTCACCTTTACAACGGCATGATTATTAGCTAGACTTCCTGCAATTGATGCTTTCTTAATAATAGAAGTTATACGTGCAGTTATATATACGTGCAATACTGTAAAAACTACTTAGCAGAGTTTATTAGTTAATAATAGTAATATTTTACAGCTTTTATATAGCCTCACTCAATTTCTCAACAAATTCTCAGAGTGCTGCTGTGTATTATCACGCTGCCGTCAGGTCACCGTCACGATCAGTTCGCTTCAACTAGGAGTTACTGGCTAAGTGCACATCCTATCCACACCTAGGTTATAATGCTTCCCATAGCAGCTCCTCAATATTGCTCAAGCAATCAAGATTAAATGTCTTACTCAAGGATATAACCTGTTGGTCGTTGCGGGGCTTGACCTGGTGACCCGCTGATTCGGAGACATGCGCTGTTCCACTAGACCACACGAGCTCTCGTGCAATCAAGATTAAATTAGAGACTCTATTCTATATGACCGCGAAAATATGTGATATTCTGACATGTGTAAAAAGGCAAAAACTTCAAGTAAACATGTCATTCCGCTTGGGAAAAGGACTGTAGCCTTCATTACACCCTGGTCACATCAGCCGCAAGAAGCTGCAACGCCGGTATGACACCGATGAATGCTTGCGATGCCCGGTCGGACGCCGGTGGTTATGTGACCATAACTGAAGACATCGTATACCAGCCGCAAGGTTTTAACTCGGAATCAAATTCTTGCGGCATGCCTCCGGTGTCTCTGCGGCTCACGGACACCGGTCGGACACAGCCGGTGTCCGATCGGTGTCTGCTGAATTGACGCCGTAAACACATCGTAACCTCGCCGCAAGGTTATGTGACCAGGGTATCCCACAGTTCCGCTCGGTAAAGGTCAATGGTCAACCCAAACAATGAAGGTGTTCAAAAATTCGAGGTTTTTCTACTGTAACATGAAAATGACAAATTCAAATCTAACTAATCAACCGATGCTGAGCAGCCAGTGAAGCAAGGTGTTTGATCTACTTCGATTAAGTTTAATGTCAGGATTCAGATAGCATTTGAAAAAATGCAAATTAAACTGGACTAGATGATCTAGATTTTCAAGATCTTAATAAGGGCTACTTTAAACATAATTATGGTATTTTTTCAATTAAATTCCACTGCATAATTAAATTGCGCAAAAGTTTGAAAAATAAAGAAATGAATAAATGAACGTGAAAATTTCAGCGCAGCTACCATGGGTTATTTACCGGCTACAAGATTCTACTTAAGATCCCTTGTATTTGCCTTTGTTCTTTTATTGTGTTTTAGTTTTTAATTTAACGTTAATATCTTCCGTTTCAAACACTTTTTAGCATTTTACTATCACGATTACAAACATTTATCATATTTCAAAAAAATAAATTGGATTAAACTAAATTACCAAAATGAAATTTTGAGAATGGGTTCAAAACTTTATTATTTATTATTTATGCAACATATGACAGTTATTTGTACTGATTTTGTAACTGTTTGTGAAGAAAAATATCAAATTTTGGTTAAAAAAGAATAAATGTCCACCTCAAACTACAGTGTGTGATATATAATTTCACAATTGGTTATCATAGTTATGGGAAAAGCATAGCGTTTCTGCCGAACAAGTTCGCACTGTACTTTCTGACTATTTCTAGACTGAAATATAAATTTGTTTACATTATTTATGTTTTTTCATAATAAGAAATATTACATTGTCGAAATTCAGAAATTGCAAAACTTAAAAAATAAGTTTAACCACCAAACATTAATTGGATCAGACCTTTCATTTCACAAGCGTAGTCCTTCCTCGGCTGAAAAATGATCAACTAGGCCCACGGCAACGTTCTGCACAACCTTTAGAAGTAGGACATTTTTCACTTGTCTAAACATTAAAAACGGATTAAGTGAGGTCAAATTCTGTATTAGCCAATCATAAACAACTTACTCATCAAGTTACATGTGATGGTGTAGGACTTACTAACTTTTTTATTTTAGACAAACTACTGAAAGGATTTTGGTGAACTAAATTTTGGAATGGTCTATTATATATGTGCTTAGGCGGAAATGAGAAAAGATGACATTGAATTCAGTAGAAAGAGGACAAAATACGTGCTAAGTTTTCAATTTCTTCGTACATGAGAATGCTTGGACCGAGCGATCTCGTTCTTTTGTTATGCCTTGCAGATCGACGGCACGTTTTGATATATTCAACTTTAGATATTCAAAGATTTGTCATTGCTCCAATTAGAGCACATTAACAATATCTGATATATGAACAACCCTGTTACAAAGAAGAATTTTTTCTCTACCATTATGCTAATTTCTTTTGTATTTTATAATATTCAAAATCCTGGGAAGGTGGAACTTCAACTGATCAATATTTGACATCATATCAACGCTTGGTTTCTACTATCTCAAGCAATATATTGAATAAGGACAAATGAAGCCAATATGAACGTGGAGCACTACAAATGTGTACGAATAATATCCCACTTATTGGGGTTTGTAAGGCTTGTGTAAATGATTTCAAGTGGACTTGATTACGTAATACCTAGAAACTTTCCTTAATACCGTGTGTGTTTGGCGGGGGTTGGAGAAAAAATGATTTGGAATACATTTAGATGTGTAGGCCTACGGTACACTGAAAACATTAATTAGTCAAAAAAACATGTCTTATTTGACTAATTAAAAAAAAGACATGCAGAGTGATTTATTCATTATTCATGAAAAAATGCTGTAAATGTTTTTGAAATGTTGAAAAACTATTTTTGGTGTTTAAAAAATAGTTTCCATCTCTAAATATTCAACACGTTCAAATTGTACTGAGTTAATTATTAGTTTATTGATAAATGATAAATTACATGACTAATTAGTGAATGTCATATGCGTCTTTAATTAGTCAATTGACTAACTGAATGACGCAAGACTAACTGTATTTACTAAATATGACTAATATTATTCATGATTTGCCATCGCAACGGACTAATTAATGGTAAATATCTATCAGAAATTAGTAATTTAATTCGTCATTCAGATAGTCCTGCGTCATTCATTTAGTCAATTGACTGATTAAAGACGCATTTGATATTTACTTATTAGTCATGCAATTAATCATTTATCAATTAACTAATAATTACCAAATTACAAATAGAATATCTAAAGATGGAAACAATTTTTTAAACATCAAATATTGTTTTTCAACATTTCAAAGACATTTGCAGCATTTTATCATGAATTATGAAAAAATCACTCTGCGTGACTAATTTTTAATTAGTCAAATCAGACATGTTTTTAGACTATTTAACGTTTTCAGTGTATAAATGTTTCAAAAACAACAACAAGAACACGTACATTTTTCTTTGCATAAAATTATTAAAAAGGGATGATTTTTGGTAAGAAAGAACGTCTTTTTGGTTTTCTTATTGGTTCAACATTCACAATTTTTTCATTGGTAGGTGTTTTTTCGTCCATGCCAAAATGTTACTGATTAAAAAGTAGGTTTGGACTTTTTAAAAAAGAGAGAGAAAAAAAACCTTTATCAAGACGTGCTGGCTTGTCTGATACTATTATTCTGGTCATTATATGCCCCTCAATGTTATGATTTTTACGCAACCCTTAGAAGTGGAACATTTTTCACTTGTTCAAACATTAAAAACGGATTAGTGAGGTCACTGTCAATTTCTGTATTAGCCAATCATAAACAACTTACTCATTACTTGTGATGGTCTAGGCCTTACTAAATTTGTTCATTTTAGACAAACTATTCAACGGATTTTGGTGAACTAAATTTTGGAATGGTCTATTATATATGTGCTATATATATTATATATTTGGAAATGAGAAAAGATGACATTGAATTCAGTAGAAAGAGGACAAAATACGTGCAAAGTTTTCAATTTCTTCGTACATGAGGATACTTGGACCTAGCGATCTGGTTATTTTTTTCCGACTTGCAGATCGACAGCACGTTTTGATATATCCAACTTTAGAAATTCAAAAGATTTGTCATTACTCCAATAAGAGCACATTAACAATCAACCACCCCCATGTTATAATATACAAAATCCTGGGAAGGTAGAACTTCAACTGATCAATATTTGACATCATAACAACGCTGGGTTTCGTGTTCTTTCTACTATCTCAAGCAATATCATTGAACAAAGACAAATGAAGCCAATATGAACGTGGAGCACTACAAATTTGTACGAATAATATCCCACTTATTGAGGTTTGTAAGACTTGTGTCTAGGGCACATCATTAACTATCGATATATCGGCTTAACACTGCCTCTCTAAAAATTTAGGTAGCACGGCCCATGCAAGAAATGATGCTCTGCATTCTGTGGGCCACATTGTCCTACTTTCATGTGTAAATCTAGCATAAGAGTACAACACTTTTACAACCAAATTAACCAAATGGGTCCAAACAAATGATGACATCATTTGGGAAAGAAACATGCATATCTGATATTTCTACAACCACATGAAATTTACAACGAAGATAAATGATCAATTTCGCTCTGTCAACTGGAGGTGTTGATAATAAATAACGATAATTCGCCAAGTAAGCGTGCATATGTTATTCCGGTGTTATCGGAATAGTAGTCCCCTGATCTTACTGTCCGGGTTGTATAGTTAAGTATAGGCTTTCACAGCTTTCACGCAACATTAGTTTCACGGTTTATTCCGCTATGGTCTACGGACGGCGAACTTTTGATTCCAGGGGACCTTGATTACTTTTACACTGGAGTTTTTGAGTTTGATGGCAGAAGAAGTGCGTCTAATGTTAAAATATGTAATACCAATCAATAACTTTCACAAAAATGTTGTTTCACCAAAAGTATCAATAGCTACCAAAAACGTTACCAAAATGTAAACGAAGCGCCAAAGTTGAAAAATGTTTTCTCTGTGTCTTTTCTCCCTTTTCGAACTTAGTCCCATTGAGCAAAGCTGGTTTTGACTCTTTGAAGTGAAAAATGGAATGAACTGCAACGATAATAAAGTTACTTTGATGTCAATATACATGTATCATAAGGGGTACATGTTGAAGAGTTTTAACAATATTTTTTTTTCTATGGCACGACTATTAAAAAATAGCAGCAACAACGACACCATGCATTACCTTGAAATGAATCAGTATAATCCCTGTCTGGTGGGACCAAATTGCTAAATGGGACCGAGTTTGAAACGGGTTAAAAGATACAGAGAAAACATTTCTCAACTTTGGCGCTTCGTTTACGATTGATAACGTTTTGGAAGATAATAATGACTTGCTTCCGAGACTCAGGTACTTTCTCCAATTTTCTGGTATGACTTTTTATGACAATTCGTACCAGACCCGTTTCAAACAGCATTGCCTAAATTGATTTTCCGTTTTTTGGATAGCGCCTTCTTTGTCCTTTGTTAGAGCGTCCCTTCCCTATATAAAGACTAATTAAAGAAAAGAGTGAAAAGGGGCATAAAAATACAAACACGCTTTAAAAGCAAAATATTATTCGGGTTTTTTTTTTTTCGTTTATCGAGAATAAGATTGGGAAAAAAAATATTTGATATATCAATTTATCATTCCATTTGACAATGAACCATTTTGATTAGATGATTGAACTCACAACACTCCTCCATGAAATATATGTCGCAACAAATATTGCATACAACCTTTAAATAATTCTTCGTAACGTCAAAATCAAACAACTTAATATAGCCATGTCAACAAAATCCCAAAACTTGCATTCGAGCGTTTGGCAACAAGAAACTGAAAATCAATTTAATATCGTCATATATTTATTTTGCACCTACAACCCACATTGAGATTTAGATTGAATTTTCTGTCTGCAAGCATCATAGATATGAAATTGATTTTATTCAGTGTAATTAAAACACCCTTACTTAATTCCTCCAAAACGGCAAGAAGCGTTCTTATATTTGTCCACTAAAATGTCATATTAAAAGATCGACAAATCGAGTTTCATAAAGTTGTACGATTTGACAACTGAATAAGATACGCATACCATATGAATGAATATAGCAGAAAGCGCATGTTGTAAGTTATATTGAAGTGGGTCGGATTTTGTTCAGATACATAGTAATGAAGCTGAAATAATCTATGTGCATTACATATATTTTTGACACCTTGGTTGTGTATAAATCAAAAGTATGTTATGGATATGTTCTTCTCATATATAATTCAATAATTCCTAATTCCTCAACTAGAAAATGTAAGCTGCAGCTGCGATTTTTCACGTGTGACATAAATAACATTAAATTGAATTTTAATATATCTTTATTGCTTCCAAGTAATTTACCAGAATGATAAAGTAATACTGTAGTAATGAAATACTTTCATTTGAAGAAAATAGCAAAAGTGCTTTTTACAAGAAGACAGTCTGTCTAATTCGAACTTTGAATTTTACGCTTTACCAAAGTGAGTAAAATGAATGGCTTTATACTTGAGATGATTTCAGCACTGATCATTTTCAAACATGATTGCAGACTAGACACAATAGAACAGTACAGGTTCAAAAAGAATGAAACAAACAAACAAACAAACATACAAAGAAACACTTAAACAAACAAACAAACAAAAAACAACTAAAATATCATGAGCACATCGGTACAAAATGTAATGCTCGGGAAAAAAATATGTTGTTTTTAAAAATTACCCTTTTTTATTATTATAATATAAGATTAAATTTTCGAGAGTTATATTAATGACAAAATAACTTTTTTTAAGTACGCTGCATTGTGTATGCTTGTTTAGATCAAGCACAGACGTAAAAGTAATAGAAAGATAATGCTCAACATAAAAAAATATGTGCAAATATGTACATTATAAGATGATCTAATCCTCTCAAATATGCATTTCTTTTGCAATGCGAGTTTTTGTACCAAAAGATGACACATTTTAAGTTTGGCTGATCCCCAGTAGATTGTGTTTCTACATTCTTAAATAACATCTGACCCACTTAATTTGTATGCTAAGGTAATAATGTTAATACGCATACGGCCATTAGAGCGTACACATGAAATATTTTGCGCATCGTCGTGGTAGTCATATACAATATTTTTTGTGTGTTTCGCAGACAGAATGAAAATGTGTATCTTATCATTTTTGAGGAAGAAACAGATTTCTTTTACGTTTAGTAAAATACTTTAATAACAGATATGCCTGGAGACCGTCCAGAAAATCAATGTTATCGACCATTTTATTTTCTAGTTGATTGCATTTAATTTATATCTATATTTGCTGGTTGCAACTTTTCGCCATTTTACGGAATTTTCAGTATACATTTTATTTCAATTAAATTCCACTGCATAATTAATTTGTGCCAAAGTTTGAAAAATAACGAAATGAATAAATGAACGTGAAAATTTCAGCGAAGCTTCCGTAGGGTTTTTACCGGCTGCAAAATACGAAATACGCAATTAATATATAACTTTCACACAAAAAATTTTTCACGAAAAGTATCAATATCTACCAAAAACGTTACCAAAACGTAAACGAAGCGCCAAAGTTGAAAAATGGTTTCTCTGTGTCTTTTCTCCCTTTTTCAAACTTAGTCCCAATGAGCAAAACTGGTTTTGACTCTTTGAAGTGAAAAAATGGAATGAACTGCAACGATAATAAAGTTACTTTGATGTCAATATACATGTATCATAAGGGGTACATATTGAAGTGTTTCACAATCTCTTTTTTTCCATGGCACGGCTATTAAAAATAGCAGCAACAACGACACCATGCTTTATCTTGAAATGAATCAGTATAATCCATCTCTGGTGGGACCAAATTGCTAAATGGGACCGAGTTTGAAACGGGTTAAAAGATACAGATAAAACATTTCTCAACTTTGACGCTTTGTTTATGTTTGGTAAAGTTTTTGGTAGATAATAATGACTTGCTTCCGAGACTCAGGTACTTTCTCCAATTTTCTGGTATGACTTTTTATGACAATTCGTACCAGACCCTATGCACTGGTTGCGTGCCAGATCAATTAAAAATTGCAAAATGAATCCTTATATATAAAAAAGAGAATGCCGAATTATCGTCTAACTACCGTCCCGTATCTGTGTTGCCTTGCTGTTCCAAGATATTAGAACGATTGGTTTTCAATAGATGCATGCAGTTTATTGATAAGAATCACATACTGAATGAAAAACACATTGGATTCAGACCCAAGCACTCCACTTATATGGCCATCATTGATCTAGTTGACAAAATAACACAAGCAGTCGAAACGAATGAGAGTACAATTGGTATATTTTTAGACCTGTCAAAGGCATTTGATACGATTGATCATACTATATTGTTGTGTAAATTAGAACACTATGGTTTTAGAGGCATCACACTTGACTTGTTCAGCAACTTCCTCAAATGTAGAAAACAATTTGTAAGCTATCAAATGCAAGATTCTGAACAGAAGAATATCAAATGTGGTGTTCCTGAAGGCTCAATCTTGGGCCCTCTGTTATTCATACTGTATGTTAACGATATTGTAAATTCAACATTTTTGCTTAATCTAATTCTATTTGCTGATGATACTACCCTACTCTTTTCCCATCCATATTTAGAATCACAAATTCAGATAATTAACAAAGAACTTGCAATTGGTTTAAAGCCAATAAGTTATCTGTAAATGCAAGTAAAACAAATTATATGGTTTTTGGAACACCTCATAATACAAACAAATTTGTAGATGCAAGCATTAGAGACGATGAAAATGTTTCAGAATCTCATGAAGTTAACTCAAGAAAAATAATTCTTAATGTAAAACTAGATAATAAAGCACTCAAAAGAGTATGTTTCACAAAATTTCTTGGAGTTATAATAGATAAGAATCTAACATGGAAAAATCACATTGATGCAATAACTAAGACCATCTCAAGAAATATTGGTATGATGACAATACTCAAGCATTTTCTACCGAAAAATATATTATATACATTATATTGTTCACTCATTTTGCCATACATTAACTACGGAATATTAATTTGTGGTAGTGCAAGTAAAATGTACTTAGATGGGCTATGAGAACTTTATCACATAGCAACTACATACTGGTCCTATGTTTTTAGATTATGAGATTCTCAATGCATATGACACCTACTTGTTAAATCTTGGAATATTTATGTTTAAACATCGTACTGATGATTTACCTGCTATATTTAAACAGTATTTCATTAAGCATGTTGAGAACCATAAATATGCAATAAGAAATGACCAAGATTATGTTATAGATAAAACAAAGAAAACTTTTTCAAACCAGGCTTTTAGAAATTGTGGACCTAGTTTTTGGAACTCCCTCGAAAAATCATTAAAACAGTGCAAAACTTTGAGCATTTTTAAAACTAAATTGAAATAAAACTTTCTTTCAAGTTATTAGTTGGACATTATTTTCTGCTTTGCCTTAAGATGTAATCCTTATTAAATTTGGGCACTGTCTTGTGTTATGCATGTTTCTCGTGTAAACTTTCTGTTTTTGTGTAACTTTTTTGTATAAGGCATGGTCGCTTCAGGACTCTTTGGCCTTCTGATTATGTCCACAATATCATGTTTTTATATTATGTGTTTGATTTGTGATGTATTTATAATACTGAAAATAAATCTGAATCTGTTTTAAACAGCATTGCCTGAATTGATTCCCCGTTTTTTGGACAGCGCCTTCTTTGTCCTTTGTTGTAACATCCCTACCCTCTATAAGGACTAATTAAAGAAAAAAGTGAAAAGGGGAATAAAAATACAAATAAGCTTTAAAAGCACAATGTTATTCGGGTTTTTTTTGTTTTGTTTTGTTTTTTTATCGAGAATAATATTGGAAAAAGAATATTTGATATATCGATTTATCATTCCATTTGACAATGAACCATTTTGATCAGATGATTTGACTCACAACACTCTTCCATAAAATATATGTCGCAATAATTATGGCATACAACCTTTAAATAATTCTTCGTAACGTCAAAATCAAACATCTTAATATAAACAAGCCAACAAAGTCCCAAAATTTGCATTCGAGCGTTTGGCAACAAGAAACTGAAAATCAATTTAATATCGCCACAGTTATTTTGCACCAAGAACCCAAATTGTGATTTAGATTGAATTGTCTGTCTGCAGGCATCTTGGGTATGATATTGATTATAGGTTAATAAATGCGCATTTCATACGCGAGTGAAATGAGACAAAATCAATGCACGCGCGGTCAATTTTGATGCGTCCAATTCACGAGGCCCGTAGGGGCCGAGTGCATTGGACAGCAATCAAAATTTTCCGCAAGTGCATTGATTTTGTCTCATTTTACGAGCATTATGAAATGCAAATTTATTAATCTAATTCATACACGACAGAAAAATAATATTGTATCTTTTGTGTAAAGAAATATGGCCTTTAATATGACTTTCAAAATCCAAAACTTCTCTAAACTAAATAAAAAACCACCCGACAAAAACAATGAAACATTCATACGCACTAAACGCTCGCCACGCAAACCGGAACGCAACAAGCGCAGTGCATTGTGAAAATCCACTGCACTCCGCGTACTTTATATTCTTGCGTCCTGATTGGTTAGGTGACACGCGCAGCACACGCGGAGTGTATGAATTTTATTCAGTGCAATTAAAACACATTTACTTAATTCCTCCAAAACGAGAAGAAGCGTTCTTATATTTGTCCACTAAAAATGTCATATTAAAAGATCGACAAATGGTGTTTCATAAAGTTGTACGATTTGACAACTGAATAAGATGAGCATACCATATGAATGAATATAGCAGAAAGCGCATGTTGTAAGTTATATTTAAGTGGGTCGAATTTTATAAGATTACATAGTAACTGAAATAATCTATGTGCATTACATATATTTTTGACACCTTTGTTGTGTATAAATCAAAAGTATGTTATGGATATGTTCTTCTCATATATAATTCAATAATTCCTAATTCCTCAACTAGAAAATGTCAGCTGCAGCTGCGATCTTTCACGTGTGACATAAATAACATTTCCATTAATTGCATACATCTTTATTGCTTTAAAGTGGTTTACCAGAATGATAAAGTAATAGTGCATAATTTCATTTGAAGAAGAGTAAAGTGCCTTTTACGAGAGGACAATCTGTCTAATACGAACCTTAAATATTACGCATTTTCTCAAAGCCCTTTTTGTCAAATCTTCAATAATATCTTGTTATGTACGTTTTAATTCACGAATACGTAAACACATTTAAGGCTCTGTCAGACATCACCGTATAGAGCAAAACGTACGAATAACGTACACAATTTTCACATATTGAACGTGTGCTAAACGGACCACCACCGTATGAATAACGAATTAAATGCATACATAATGAACAGACCGTATTGATAACGTATTGAACGCACTTATAACTAACACATGATGAACAACAATGCATAAAACAGAACAATAGTAGGATAAAATTCGTATAGGCATACGTTTTGCTCATATGTTGATGTGTGACGGGGCCTTTATCCATTATCCCCAGATGTACAATAGGAAAAATGAAAAGACAGCTTCGAACCTTCTGATATCAGAGCCTAATTCTGGCTTGATAGGCCTTTAGTCACTGTAATATCACTGTTACCGTCTAACAACTTATCATGTACAAATTTAATAAATTGTTGGTTTCATTTGTCTACAAAGATTCCATATAGTGCCTTGTTCCCATTGTGACACCCACTGCTTCCATAACCATTCTATATAGTGCCTTGATCCCACTGTGACACCCACTGCTTCAATAACGCATTTCCGATGCATCGGAGCGTATCACCGATGCATCAATGCATCACAAAACCATCTGGAGAGGGTCGTGAGCTTTGAATTTATCATGAAGCTACTTAGGATTTTCAGACGATTATTTGTAATTTTCAACCCTCAAATATGTGTGCCAAATTAATAAAGTTTCTTGGTATTTTGGATATTCATTTGCGTATTTTGGAAGCGATTGCCTTAGTTGACTTTGGGAGGGTTCGTAGTGGATCCGCTGTACTGTGTACATCTAAAATGCTTCGGGAGAACATCTTGAGAAGTTCGCCACGATACGGCTTCTTACAGACATTGGGATAACATCTTCACAATATTTTGACAAAACATCGTCAATGCCTTTTTGTAGTTCACAAGATGCATTGTTTCCATCTTCATACCTCTCGAAGGTAATAACAGGCCCATGCTGACACTTTATCCCCATAAACTTCATAGCTCATTTGATTACTACTTCTGAAAAGTCGCTGGTTTACGTTTCTTGGCTGATCACATGATCAGTGGCTCCAATTAACGTAACTTGTAACGTAATATGTGAACAAAAACGAGGTCACATAATGAATAATCCTACTCAAATATCGATAAATCCTGACAACGTCCTTGATGTGTTATTACGCTTAATCGGGTACAAGCTATGCAGCATTCTTCAAAATTCGACTTCGTTTTTGTCCACATATTACGTTACACGTTACGCTATTGGGGCCATGTTTTGAGCTTAGTGTCATAGCTGTTACTCTGTGGTAAAAATTTCTTCACAAATGCATCGTGAATCCATCGCTGATGCTTTCATGATGTCAAATCGATGGGGAACCTTTTGCGACGTATTCACGAAGCAGCAATACATTGTGAAGACATCGAAAAGACATCGGGAGAGCATTTCATTGTTTTCCATATAATATACAATTTGCTGAGAAAAATGAGAAAGCTAGTCACGAACCAAAAATGAACTCCGAAAGCTTGTACTGTTTTCATTAGTGGATGAAAGTCTCCTTTGATAAATCTATGTAATAAACCATATTCCTACACTTTTTCCAAATTTCTATAATCCTGTATCATCAAAGGTGCTATTTATTTGTTGTATTTGTTTGAATATTTGTATTAACATCACAACTGCAAATATCACATACAAACGTGATGTTTCTGCTTCAGATTTTGATACTCATACTCATGATTAACACCTCCTCTAATCGGGCGTTAACAAATACCAGGCGTGAATGTCCATGAAACTTTTATCGTAGCTAGAGTAATGAATGATAGCCATAGCTCATTACGCATGCATAGATGTTTTTCGATTCATTACTTTCTCAATTTGGTAACTCTGTTCCCAAATGGCTAAAATTTTATTTAGAAAACCATCTCGGTGTGTATGATATTTTTATGGCTGCTATTTGACAAATTTAGAACATAAAAAATACAGAGAAACAAGAAATTACACACCGATCTTCTGCTTCGCATTCGA
>JXSR01S006330.1:8455-19034 GCA_000969725.1 Ophiothrix spiculata
TATCAAAGCATGGTTCCATATCTCCTGGTGGTTCCCTTGTTGTGTTTGTATTATTGTACAGATATATGGGCAGTAACACTGACTACCTAAAGGGTGGAGGGTTCCGAAGCCAAAAATATACCCTTTTCCTCCTATTCACACCCTAAATAGAAATTTCATCGATACTGTATTCACACTAGGGTTTGAAAAAGCACCCTTTTCTAGATAATTGCCCCAAAATCGCTGTTTTTTGATACCCTAAACAGCTCCGGTGTCACCTAATACACCCTACAGTCCTCAAAAACAACGCTAATTCACCCTTTTCTCACCGTCCCCCATGAGCTACGGAAATAAATGGACTAGGGATTTCTAAATGCAACTTTCAGATACATTTTATGTGTCTTTTATTCAAAACATTACCGGTACCCAAATTACATATTTTCACATTTCCTCCAAAAATAACGAATGGCCTATCTGACGCAATTCCTAATTTTAAATTAAAAAACTTGTTTAAACACCGTGCAGGCTGTTTAAGTAATCAATGGATCATAAAATTGTTTGGTTTATAAAAGACTCAAATTTGTGACTTAGAATTAGAATAAAAGATAGCGATTTCTTGTTTTGCCTGTCATCTATCGTCTCATAATGGATAGGCGTACATTATTTTTTCAGACGATAGATGACAGGCAAAACAAGAAATCTTATCTTTTATTCTCTAATTAAAGATAAGCCGTATGCCTATTAAAGTATATATTCTGAAAATTTAAGCACATAGCTATTTTTTGTTTGATCACACAGTGTCATTTTTATAATCTGACAATGTCCCTATTGAAAATATTGGGTGCAAAACTTCGTTGACCCCCCACACAAGCCTATATGTTCCAATTAAATTGGTGCTACAGCGAAACCGTTTAGTTTAAGAGCGCAAATTTCCTGAGTTAGTACTATCAATTATACCTTTAGAATATTAAGTTTTGTATGATTGCAATCAGGAAGCGCATCTGCCTTTTTAAAAATGGCAAAAGGGCTCTCATAGTTGAATTTAACTTGAATGTTTTTATGAAAACGAAAGGTCTGACACTGCACAAGAACATTTACAAATGGATTCTGTGACCTTAAATACACATTGATAGACACCTATATAGCTAAAATATGGTATATAATTATTACATTATACCCCAGCTCCTCAGATCCCCCCCCCCCCTCAAATCAGTTTTTTGGGCAGCACCTTCTCATTTTTGTCTGATTCTTACATGGTCAATCAATCAATCAATGATACAAGTACTTGCATAACATGCATACCCCATGAAGGAGTCTATTCGTACAGGGGACCCGCGGCTTTACGTGACTGTCCGATTAAATTAAAAGTTTCTTGCCCAAGGAAACAAGGAGAGAGACGAAAACCGCCCGGCCTGGGGCTCGAACCCACAATCTCTGTATTACAAGACCCGTGCTCTAACCGCTCGACCACGCTCCCCTCTGGAGTGTACATATTTGGTGTCAAAATGTTCAGGGGTTCAAGATGCATCACATAAGAGTTAGAGCAGAATGATTTGAAACATCTCAAATTTCCACACCTTTCTTAAGTGAGTCAAGCCCTAGCCTCAAAGTGTATATTACTTCTTGAGCCTGACACAATCCAATGAACTTGTTGAATTCTGCCAAGAGTTCAAAGTTATGATTCCAAGCAATCAAAAAAAAAGGTCAAGAAACTTTATCATCAAAACAGGGTGCAACAATCATTACCTGCAACAATAAGTTCCTTATAGGGAACTTACCACAATAGTTAAATGCTTGCCATGATCTAGCATAGAGATATATGGCAAGCATTTAACTTTTTTGGTACTAGTTTTTTAAAACAGTTTCTTTGGTTTATTTAGGCCCATGTCTTTTAAAATATGTAAAGGTTTTTTTAATGGAGTTAGTTTTTAAATTTGAAGTTACAGCATTCTGTTTTTCCCACTACAGATCAATGCAAACAAGCAGTATAGACACAGACTGACAAATAGCAGCAGGAGTCACAGAATGGCATGCAGCCAGTGAAGTCATTTCCCCATCCAAGACCTAAGAGTCTACCACATATTGATGCAGCCATTTCCTCCCAACCCCAAGTCGCAGGAGTCACAGACTGACATGCAGCAGAAGACACAGACCAGGCCTGATGCAGACAGCAAAGCCCACCCCTCCCAAGCACATGGAAAGGTTCTTTGTTACTTCAGATTACAGAGAGTAAGTATTTTACAGGGGTGGGTACTTAAAATAAAATTAGTTTAAGGAACATGTCACATGGATAGCAAAATCAGGCAGAGATGTACCACAATGGGTCCATTTTTATTATTATTTATTTAATTTTTCATTTAAAACTGATTTTACAACAAAATTACTCAAAATACATGGATTTTGGAGCATAAATGGCACATTTTTTCTTGAAAATTTATATTTCTATGGGTGGCTTTTCAAGTTTTCTTATATTGTGTTATTTTATTTGTCTCCTCATACAGTGATGAACCTATGCTATGCTTTACTCATCAACTTTGCTAATTTTTCTTCATTACAGCATTACTAGTCACAGACAGCATCAAATAAGCAATGTGATTTCTACCAATCAGCAGACACGAGGGAGTTTACAGGTAAATGATCCAGGTACTTGAAATAGCAATAGAGAATGCAACACTGACCCAAGTCCATGTTTCTCTGCCAAGGCCAAATATTGCCCTACAATGTAATAATAAAGATAAAAATAATAATATAGAGATTTATTATTTATTATTTGCACTCTCCAAAGAGTTATACAATAAGAAAGAGCCAAAGATTTGTTTGTAAAACATTCCTTTCACATCATAGATTGCAGAAAAATCAAAAGAAATTTTAAATTTTCATTAGATCTCTTGAAAAGGCCAATTCTAGAAATCCAAATATAGAGGGCAGTATTTATCGTTGTCGACATTGATAATTAAAAATAAGAGAATATCTAAACATTTTGATATACAGGGTTTGAATTTGACAATAAAACTTTGCATGCTGTCATTATTGCCTCTAATAATTCAAATGATGCCAAAATCTCAAAAAGTTTGGGGATGATGCTGAACTTGTCCAATGCCCCTTTAATTTTCACAAGATTATCGGGATTGGCGTGATCACACCTAGCTAGTTTAATGTAGGGACGTGGAGACGATAATGGTGTGTTTGTTATCACTTTATCATTATCTTGATTATAGACCGAAAATATCATGCTGTAAAGACTAGGAGCGATGCGCAAGGTTACTGGAAAGCTATTGTCTACAAGGCACAGATACGCATTGTCATGGCATATGCGTACCTTTTCTGGATGAATGCTTCTCCTACCATCTTTGGCCACCTTGATTCCAAAGAAAGACCCTCCAGATCATTGGTATTGATGAAGAAGAAACAGCTGACAGACTAGCAACTAACAGCCTACACTGCAAAAAGGTTGGGCAAATATCCATACCAACTGTTGGGCAAACTAAGGGAAGAGCGCCGTAGATCAGTCACTTTTACAAAATTTTGTATATAACGCTTTTACCCCACAGATAGCAGATGGACTTGCGGATCCGCTCAAATAGTTTTGCCCAACATTAGGGCAGGGATGTGTGCCCAACAGTGTTATTTGTGTTTTGCCCAACGTTGGTATAGGGATGTATACTTCATCAACGTTCATGACGTTGGGCGAAATCACCCTCGAATTACCAAACTTTCTTGCAGTTAAATAGCTGCAACTATACAGTGCTGTGTAAAATGCATACCAGCCACAAGCCATCGCTGTATAAAAGACGTCGGTTTACAAGATCTAGTGTAGCCAGGCCTGCTCATGCAGGCTCACCTTAACAGGGCATATACTCTTGACAGACGTTTCCTGCACTCTTGCGATCAGAATATGGAAGCATCTCCCTGAAGTGGCGTTTGGAATCATCTCTAGCAAAGAAGTCCAAGCCTTCAGGAGCCGAGTTCATCAGCATCTGTTGCTTTTTTTTTTTTTTGATATACATTTCCGTCTTTTAAGTACCTTGGATGTCAAGCTCACAGTTTTTTCTTGCATCTGCATTCGACACATTTACTTTTTGCTTTGCATGTTTTTCATCAGATTGCACCATCAATCTTGTGGCATTTTGGTACGTAGCTGAGCAGCAGTGAATATTAAATATTAATATTAAATAAAACTATATATTTTTTTTCAGAAAGGCTATTGTTCAAAATTGCATTAAAATACAAAAAATGATCTTCTTCGTGGCGTTTCGGAGATATCTTTTTACTTCTGAGCTGTATCGCTGTAGACTGCAATACATAAGTAAATGGCACTAGATGAGATGCGCAAGCTCTGGAATACAAATTGTAGGTTTATATCTAGCAGTATCCTTGGAATCTCATTGATAGGCTTTTTAAATGTCCCTGTATAGTCCTTGGGACAATTAGGCGGTTTTGGATCTTCTGCGGAATCCACTTGTAGTAAGCTCAAGGCGGGCGGGAGCTCTTCCAGAGGTTTTAGCAACATATGTGCGGATGTTACTCTTGAGGAAACTGATATTATTTTCTCCTATATGGCAATTGTTGTACATGTTTAAGTTGCTGCGATCGAGAGTATTCACCTCTCAGAAAGGTTTTATATAGACTTCAGGCTGTAAGCTCCTGGAGTCTCGTTGAAGAACAGGCGAGTACGCTCCTTCATGCTTGCAACCTGATGGCTGTTATTAGGGAAAGCTACGGGAGCTGTGTAGGATCTCTTTAGTTGGTTGTCGAATTCATCCAGTATACACGATATACTTATTGCAAGGAGTTACCATAAAATGACGACAAATCATAGATGGAAACATTCTTACCATCTATTGATCCTCTAGTTTCAATAGCACGATAGCTCCTAATATTCACGTCACTTTGTTAGACTTATCACAGAAAGTGGGATGTCTTTTCTCCTGATGGTTCCATATCCAGGTTGATCCGTAGAAGACATATGGGTGTTCGTGACAGAGTCATGGAACGACAGACCTATGCAAAACCCAAAATCATAAGCCCAGATAGTTCATAAACAAGAACTTAGAAAACACAACACAGGCCAAAGTCCACTTCGAATTCAACTTGGCAGCAAATGGTGAACAATTTTAGGCCTACTCTTGACACAATACTTCAAGAGAAAATTGAGTTTTGTGAGCAAATTATAACCTCATGCCCAAATGCAAAGGATGATGATGGGACATTGAAGGCAATCCTGTTCGCATAATTAACTCCTCTGAATTTATGAAGCACATGAAGCCCTGTTATCTGAGTTTAGGGATTGGACATAAATTTTCCACCAGCAGGGTAGTTTTGGTTGGAACATTGATAGAATTAGTATAGAAACGTCCCCAATTTAAGAAGTCCCTTATCATTCATTTTGGTAGTGTAATATGATGTACCGAATAGCATTGAATTCGCCAAGCAAGAAGAATGACACGAACTGTGTTATAGATCTTGACTTTATTGGAAACTGGCAATGACATCTTTCTTATGGTTGTTTTGCTTAAACTCTACTCTGCTAAATTTCATATCATGATAATGGAACCAATGTTTTTAAAATCTAGTACTTTTTATACGTTTTCATGCGAAAGATGTACAGCACAATTCACATCTCTAAGTGAAAAGTGACCCTTAGCAGTGGAAATGGTTTGAATTTACAACCATATTATGGCTCATTTTATGCTATAAACTATGCCTTTTTCCAAAAACGTCGACGCCACTTGTTAAAATCGGACCCTTTTTACCCGTTTTTATGATGAGTAGGCTATGCCAATATTTGCCATCTTATTGCTTCTTCAAAGAAAATAAATTGACAATTTTAAGTGGTTTATAATGTGCATATTAAAATACAACTTTTAAAAATCATATAATGCACATTATTTTTGGAAAACAATTATTTAAGTGTTTTCTTTTTATTTATAAAACATTCATTTCTTTAATCTCTGGTCGTATCTTAGAAATTATGAAAGGTTGCTATTTACAATTTATTTTAAAGTTGTTGGATCAGTCACGAAATAAGAACGCTCCATTCTGTTAACTATCATGGTCGAGTTAATTAATCTAATGAACGCACGGTACCAAACCGATAGTGATTCTTTCTATTATTGTCGTGGCTGGTATTCGATGCACAATTAATTACGTATTGGCCATATTTATGAATATTTTTGATATAAAGTCAAGTCTTAAAAAATGCAATTTGTGCAAATCTTTTATGACCTACGAAGTTCAAATGTGGCACACTTAGTATCAACAATGTACTTTTTAATCTGAATAAATTAAAACTTCAATGGGGTACCACAAATTAATTTTATGATTGAAAATTTGAGATATTTTCAATATTTCTTTAATTTTTGTGAATTAATTATTCAAATGAGGTTGATAACCCCATTATTCCGTCTAAAAAGTACTATGATATGAAAGCCTTGATTACCTTTACTAAAATTTAGTAAGTCTCACATTTCAGAATACTTTTGTTTTCTGTTTGTAGACAAAACTCTTTTACAAATTTTTGTTTACCAAAAACCTCAATTTTTGTACAAAATTCCCTGTAATTCGAAAAATACTTGCCTACATTTTCCTACACTTCACAGACATAAACTTTGGACCTTTTTAAACATTCTTGCAAAAAAGATCCTATATATACCCAAATTTCCGGACCAGTGATTTTTGGTGTTTTATCTGCTACGTTAGATTGAAGGCTTGGATTGAGTTGTTACGTAATCCTTCTGACAAGTGTTCTAGTGGTATACCAAGATTTTATAATGGGGTATACATAGCCACGTACGTTCTATGCTGACAGTACTCACATTTTAACATTGAATCTCACAACCAAATTTATGCTCGGTGAAGTTGAAAAGAAAGAAGTAAAATCCACTTTCCCTGAACAATGGTATTATAAATACGATGTAGTAACAAAATGTATTGGTAGAACAGTATTGATCAGTATTGCATTCCTGTATTCAATTTGTACATTATTTCCCAATACATAGTTTGGGACAAGTGTTTATATTAAAATGATTTAAGGTTCAATTTTGAAGATAGGAGTAAACATATTTCTAAATTGTCTATTTAAGCATTACAATAATGCTAATCATTCTGTTTAGCTTATCTCACAATATACTTTAAATGTCCCTAGAGTAATTGATTTTAATAGCCCTCCTTTTTCATTTTCAGGTAGAGCAAGTCAGCCATACACAGCCAGATCTTACTCTAGAGTCCGGAAGACAACCAGAGCCTTCAAAAAGTGAGCCGACAAAGAAAGTACAAAAATCCAGTAGGACAGGATCACAATCCGCACGAATTGCCAAGATGACAAGACAATCAAAGTTTAAACTAGAATAGTCCTAGGATAATGGCATCACATTTTATTGTATAATACTGAATTTTACACCATGGCAGAAGTCATGTTTTGTGTGTTTCTCTTTAGCAGATTCATTTTCTGAAGACTCTTTTCATTAATATTTGCTAAAAGTAAAGGTTTGTGGAATATATACTACTTTTTGTGCTAGGGAATAGATTTTTATAAAGAAATCTCATTTTCAGATTGACTTTGGATTTGGATTTAATAAGCTCACAGCAGGGTGCATTTACTAAGTATTTCAAATATAAAGACATGTACACATTAAGATTTTCTGAATGTTTACAATGATCAGTTACACATAAGTTGTTTAAGGTAGTTCTAATGGCTACGGTGTCCTGCACAGAATTTGTTCAAAATTTCACAGAATGTGCAGAATGATGAAAAAAACTTGTATTTCCAAATTTTGATTTTTTTCCATCAAAGCATTTTTGAGTTACGCTATTTTTTACTTTCCAATTTTCCATAGACTTTGTACATGGCAAATTTGGCCACAATGAATATTGCTCAAAATTTGGAAAATTTCTGAAAAGAATACTATTTACAAAATATTGTTTTTTCTGTGGCAGTCACGTGGTTCACAAAAGAAACTATTTTTTGTTTCTTTGCATGGCAAACTGATCATAGATTATCATAAATTTTGATTTAAAAAAATATCTTTCATCGTTTACGAATTTCAGACTTCTAATGGTTCTATTTCTCAAATTTTATTGCGTTAATTTCTAGAAACACTGAATAGCCAGATTTCTCAGAATTTTCATTCATACTTCCCATGCTTCAATTTTAACAAACTAGGTGTCAAATGAAAGCTTATCAAATTTGCAACAATCTCTCGTTGGCTTTTAAAATTAAAGTGTTAATAGAAAATTTTATAGGTGTTTGAAAATATGTCTAAATTTAGGAGCAAAAAATCAATTTTCTTGATAATAAAACACTTTCTGGCCAAAAGCCCATGAGAGAATTTAGCTATTGTGATCCTTCACCAGCCCCTAAAATTTGAATGTCATAGCACATTCCCTCTTGACATGAAAATTCAAAAATCTTGATTTTTTAGGGAATTTTCAAAAAATAAAGAAAAACATAAGAAATCTGCTGAATATTATGTTACCTTTAAAGGGTTTTCTTTAAATGGAAATAGGTTTTGGTTCCCATTCCCAAAAGCTATTCAATTTATAGCTAATTTTCTGACATGTGTAAATAGCCGTTAGAGCTACCTTAAAACCCAATTTATGGTGTGTACACATTTTAAACAATAGTTGTCTAATATTCATGGAGTGTTGTTTATTTCAATGTTGTTTAATTTCAAGTTCACATATTGTAAAAATCTATGAAAGTAATAATAATAATAAATAGGCATTTAAAAGAAACACTTCAAACCACAAGGAGTCACAGTGCACCATACAAATACAACATAATAACTTTAAAACTTTTAACAATGATATTGAGTAATTTACTGATAAAAGAATAATGCATAATGCAATATACTCAGCAAACACAAAACGTTCTGGTTAGAATTGAAACTGCACAACTGTTGTATGTATCAATATTGAACAGCTGTTGTTTAAAATGTGTTTTAAACACTTGCTTATATTGAGTTTTTAAAACCAGGTCTTCATTTTTAAGCCGAGCTAGAGTAATTGCTCTCCTCTGCTCACCTAAACAGTCTCTAGGGAGAGTGATATTTAGCTCCCCTCAAACTGTTGAAACCAGTTAAAGGAGCTTGGTCCGATTTTTTAAATTTTAATTTTCAATGTCATATGAAAGATGACCACTTAAGCCGTCTAAATTTCAAATTTCAGCTTAATCGGTCAAACCGTTTTGATTGTATGGGCAAATTTGTATTTCAGAGCCGCCTATACCTTACTAGGTAAAATTAATTATGGTTACCATAATTAGACACATTTTCATTCATATCTCAAAAACCGAACATAACTCAGCCGTGAAATTTCACATGGCTTGTGAGAAAAATATGAGCAACATTTTGGTACCAAAATCTCAAAAAGTTTGAAAAAACTGTTGAGGCAATCGGACCAGGCTCCTTTAATATGAATTGACATCAAATCACTCTCCTGACAATTCTCCTTGAACCATTCAGAAGAGTAATTGAAGAGTGTAGTCAAAGATTCCATGTTACATTTTGGCCAAATTGAGTTTTTTGTAGATTTAGGTGCATTGACACAAATTGGGTGATTGACTCAACCGGGAGTGGTTTTCACGCTTGAGTGAATTTTAGGTCAACGTTTAAAAATGCTCTAAATATGTCGAGTTACATATCAAATTATTCGGATTTATTAAATTTTGATTGCTGTCCAATGCTCTGACTTGGCCCCCACGGGCCTGAATTGGACGCATCAAAATTGACCGCGCGTGCATTGATTTTGTCTCATTTCACTTGTGTATGAAATGCGCATTTATTAACACTTAACTGCATAAGGGGGGGGGTCCATGGTACCCAACATTTGGTTTTTCGGTTCTCACATTTTAACGCCGCAATATTTCGGGCTGTTAATTTTTGTAATTGCCTAAATAGTAGGTGCGCTTCTCTTGGCGAAATTTTTTTTCGAGTTAATTAGCATTTAGGGGGGGGGGGTGCGTAAAAAAATTGATTTGCCCATAAAACCACCCCGGAGTAAAATTTTTAAAACTTTATTTCAGCAATGTCAATGTATTCATAATCTCCTAATGTGAGCCAAATTTCATTGGAAAATTCCTTCGGGAAGTGGGTTTTTCAAATTTTGGCCAAAATTGAGATGACGCGCGACGAAAATCGGTTATTTAGCTGCCATATTAAAACGGTACGAAAAATTTTCTTTTTTTTTGCGAAATATGGTTGTGATAAGTGTACCTATATATGGTATAAAGATTATTAAAAAAAATTGGGCGGGAGAGTGGTTTTTATAAGGGGGGGGGGGTTAATTATCCCCCCCCGGAAGAGTGGGATACCTTATGCAGTTAAGTGTTAACCTATAATTCAAGGATTTAAAAAACACAAGGCTTGAATAATTATCTAACTTGACAGCAGAATCAATGATTGTTTGTGAATGCTTGTTTTATCAGTTCATTAAATACTTTGGTTGTTAGCACGTGTTGGTGACAAAATTATGTATTTCATACAATGAAAATATTGTTTTGTCAATTTTATATTAAAGATAAATTTCAAATGAAAGATATTACATTTTGTTATTTTTATCAGTCTGTCTCATCAGTGGCGGATTTAACAATCAGCAATGTCAG
>JXSR01S006331.1:0-11835 GCA_000969725.1 Ophiothrix spiculata
CACGTTTAGATTATTGTAATAATAGATCTATATGAAATGGCACGTTAAATAAGCCTGATGTATGTATGCATGTTTTGAAATTATTTAGAGAGTACAATCAAGCCTACGGTCGCCATTTTTGAAAATTAAGGTTCTGGCCAGGTTGTGACCGGCCGCACAAAGTTGTGGCCTAATTGTGCTCCAGTGCTCAACATATTTTCCTTGTTTGAACCGTTAAATTCCATTGATTATTTTATAAATATTAATGATCGTATTCCTTTAAAACATTGAGTAATATTAATTAGATATTGATGTTCTGATGTTTCAGGCGAAGAGGTACATTTAATCATCAAAAGCACATTAATGAGTGGTTCCCAGGATACAGCATGCCTCACCTGATTACATTTCTTAGTAAGTAGGAACACACCGTCTCCGGGGAGTCTTTTGTTGTTCCTGTTCCCATGCTCTTGGTCAATGTTGGATTTAAAGAAGAGGTAATACTTTGATGGCGATTAGATGTAATCAAATATGATTTTCCATTCGAATATCGAAAACTTGAGAAAACCTTTCCTAGACATTTGTTTTTGTTTCCAAAAAAGTACAAAATTTCAAATTATCAAGAAAACATATTTTAGTTAGGCCTAGGCTTTCCAGACGGTTTTAGGGCAAAACAAATGATTTTGACACTTTTTGCAAACATTGACCAATTTTAAGCAAAAACTGACATCACCATCAGCATAAAAAAATCGCTTTTAGAAATGTATACTTTATATGGTTTATATCTTAGTTAGAAAGTTAGAGCACAAAAAGAGTCTATGCCAATTACGGGTCTACCCAAGCCTTAAAGTGCAAAAAGGGGTCCATATGCAACGTAGCCCAACCCGATAAAGCTGTTTTATGTAATTGTCAATATATGAACTACACATGTTTTGTTGCTCTTAAGATCCCGGTGTAATGAGACTTAGGGTATCCAATAACCAAGAGTCCGGTGTGAAAGTAATCGTAGTCCCCCTGAAATGGTAGTCCGCCTTCCATAGAACATAACGGAATAAAGCGTTAAGTAATGGTGCGTGAGAGTTGCTAGCCTATTATATTTACTGTACAGGGTGTCCCAATAAAAATGCATCACTTTTGTTTTTGATCATATCTCAGAAACCAATTGACAAAAGTTAAAACTTTTTTCATAATGATAATAAATATAGTTTAGTCCTTCATCGGTGAAATTTTGAGTAAAATCCGTCGAGCCATTTTTGAGAAAACTAGAATTTTGTAAGAAGACTCAATTTTACTAAATGGGGTTTACCACAGTAACAGTAACTCATGTTTATCATGTTAATAAAGCACATCTTTGGTTACTATTGATCAATTTAATTTAAACTTGCAATGCAGACACTTTAAAAAGATGACAAAATATGGAATAGACAACTGAAACACGATTTTGATATATTTATCAGCACTGAAAGTGGCACCGTAATTCAATGGGTTGGTTTTGCTGTTTTGCAGCGTTAAATAAAAAGAAAAAACGAGTTCATGGTTTCTCAAGAAAACCAAGGCAGAGAATTCCTTTAATGGAAAGTCTATTACAGAAACTGTTATATCTTCTAAGTTTTAAGCTTTTTTTTACATAAAAAAGAAAATCTTTATAACTGTCTCTCCCTTTACAAGAGCAGTGTCAACATATTCAAATCAAAATAACAAAGCAGTTATTCACTTCCTCGTGAAAAGTGGAATGTCTGATAGCTCGCGTTGAATAATTTTGGTACAGTTTTAAGTAAGTTTCAGGCAACTCTGCCTTCCGCATTTCCACAATCCGTTTCCAGGTGCCTTTGAGTTCTTATCATCATGTTTCTGGTCCAATGCGACGTTCTAAATCCCGGACAATGAAGGGAGTTGAGTGCGATCAGACAAGCTTTCAAGTTTTAATCAGGTTTATTCAAATTCTAAATTTTCTGTTGTTGTTGCTATTGTTGTCAATGATGTTTTGTAGTTGCTTTCCTGAAAAGGTGTTTATCCATGAATGAAATGAGTTTTCCATTTAGAGTAGGCCTACTACTGTGATGACATGGTCATGTCAGATCGATGATAGTTGCAAATATGCATTACTGTGATAAACCCCATTGGAATGGGGTAAAATTGAGTCTTTTACAAAATTCTAGTTTTCTCAAGAATGACTCAACGGATTTTGCTCAAAATTTTACCAATGGAAGACTAAACTATACGAATTATTATTATTAAAATGTTTTTTTTTTTTGTTCATTAGTTTTTGAGATCATGATCAAAAACAAAAGTGATGCATTTTTAATGGGACACCCTATAGAACCCAGACAATAAGAACGGGATACAATTCCTAATACTTGAAATAAGTTGCAATCAATGACGTACATATAGTTTTGAGAAGAAGTATTTGAAAAGCAAATTTACCATACTAATTCTGTTCAAAACACTTTAAAACACAAGCTTTTTGCATATATGTGAATTGAGGATAGTTTTATTGCACTATGCAGGAAAGAACCTTTCATGCAGTAATTTCAGCAATTACTTACTTCCTGATATTAAAAGCGAATTTGCAAAAGAATAATTCATAGATGCACAGGTATGTCATATCTGTTAAGTCATTAGAGATTGGAGTGCGCCATTCGTCGATATCATAATGGATGCTTGGTTCTTTTGTACAAACCGTAAAATTGTAATTTTGCTTTTAGCATCAAATCAATCACTGCTTTTATAAACCATTTTAATTTACGAATTTTGAATCGTGTTATTTGCTACCTTAGAACTGAAAGGTTAAGTGTATAAGTAAGTAACATGAGTCACATTATTTACTAGTACAAGAAAAAAGAAAGCTATTTGGCAAAATCATGAGATCATTAAGAATTCCAAATATCCCCGGGCAAATATATGCTCCATGATGAGGGGTCTTCTTTCTTGATGGTAAAATTAAATTAAATTTCCTAAAGCAGATTTTGACGATCACTCTTTTTCATAATTTTGTGACCAAACCCCCCTTAAATCTAAGCTCCTTGTTTATTCGAAGGCTTATGAGGTGTCAAATTACCTACTTCAACACTAATTGAATTTCTGATTTAGTGTCTTGGGATTCATCGCATACATGTAGTTAATAATTGCGCATTACGTGTTGAAATTTTAAATATGGAATTAAATAAACACTTCTCACTCGGTTTAATAGCTAAATCAATGTGTAATGGCTCACCCCGAAAGGGGGAACTTTGCATATGATATGAATTTTGATTTTCTCTTTTCATCTGCTACACCATTTGCTAAGCTAGAAAATCTTATTATTTTCCTTACTTTATCATGCTGCTTATTTTCACCAGTTTCTTTTCGGGGTGAACATATATAACTTGCACTTGCATAAAGGTGATCATATCTCGTTTAGTTCAGTGGGTTTGTTGTAACTCCGTGATATTGAAAATGTACTATTTATTCATTTATATAGTACTTATTCATTTCAAACTTGGTTTGAAGGTAAAACTAGTAGTTACAATATTTAGTAAAAAACGCATGAAAATCTGATATTCCTACAATGTTTTAAGAAAATGTTCTTTTAATTTCCGTACAAATGCCGATATTTCATATTTCAGTAGTTATGACGTCATACATAAATGGATGACCTTGAATTTGGTGTCAATGGAAATAGGGGACTAATACCACAAACAGCGGTCTTGAGGACTCGATATAAACAAATTGAGGGGGTTGCAACAATCCCCTCCGTATAATATGTTTGTAAAAACCGCTCCGTATAACGAGGGTTAATCGAAATGGTGTCATACATTATGTACAATGAAATCTTACCACATCTATCCAAAAATGTTTATTGACCGCATTTAACAGTATTTGAGAATGCACTTTATGGAATTCTCGACTTTTCAGTCAATCCATGAAATTAATACATAAACAAACAGAAAAATAGACTCGAGTTCTTTGAATATTTTACATGATTATATTTCTCAACAAACTTAAGATTTTTTTCTCTCTCTAAAACGCCGTAACCTTATACATGTTCTTTTGGAAATATCATTGACCGAGAACACTTGACTTTTAAGATTAAACTTGCAATGAATTCATTTGATGTTTTTTATGTGTATTCCACATTTTAATGTGGCACTTTATTGTTTATCAGCAAGTTATTTCAACTTAACCTTTTATATAATGTGCATAGCTTGCATGTTTCATAAACGTTCTTTTGACAGTAGTAATTGAAGCACAACTTAGAGCTTTGTACGTGTTCTAAGTTGTGCAGTGTCTAGTCCGTTTAAAAGGACGACGAGCAGTGAGTAAAGCGAGCAGCGAGGGCGTCGCGTGGTCCTATTAGATGGACTAAACACTGCTCGTAAGATGTTCGTACGATTATTGTGACCAAGCTATTACTCTTTTTATCTTTAAGATTGGTATATTACATGTAAACAATTGATATTATTCGACATATTCATTTTTTTGGGAGAGTACGTCTTATCTTTTGATGTAATTTGCATCAATCGCCTTACAACGTTAGTACTAGATATAAACAATATCATCGTTTCCAAACTCCTGCATAAAATGAAATTGTTAAGTTTGGACCACCTCCCAACACCTGATGCCTCTGAAGATCAAACAAGAAGCAAACTAAGGGTTAAACTTCACAAAATGCATTTCAGAGGCCAAGGTAAATTAATTACAAGGCAAATTGTACACATGTTGATATAGGGGTCTACGCCTTTAAGAGAGGTTTATGAATATTAACACATTTTTGTTATGTTTTGGATATTGGATTAATATGATAGAAAACACTTCAAAAGAAACGTTTCTGATGAAATGTTAAGAAATCGGGCGTGATTTTCTTTACTTCAACAATGGACCGTATCACGTAATTTATTATGCCGAACTCAAGTTACCTATTATATGGCGGGTCACATATTATTTCAAATCTTAACCGCATCTCTACAAAACATTATTGACCGCCTTTAACGGAAGACCAAAATGAACTTTACAGCATACTTGACATTTCGGTCAGTTCGTGAAATTAATACGCAAACAAACTTGAAATTCAACTAGGATTCTTTGAATATTTTACATGATTATATTTCTCAATATTAACGAGAGAATATTTTTAACTTGAAACATAGTTAACCGAAAACACTTGGTGAAACTATATGTTTGACATTTAAGATTTACTTTATGCTAAATTTAGAAGTAATTCAATGTGTTAATGTATTTTCCACACTTTAATGTAGCAGTTGACTTCAACTAAACCTTTTACCTAATGTTCACAGCCTGTATGTTTTTGAAAATTCTAATGGCACTTCAAAGTGAAGTATAACTTATTCACTGAATGATATTAACCGGTATAAAATTATATCTTGCTCGATAATGGGCATTTTTCTAAAGTTTACCTCTAAAGCCTTTCGTTTTGGTCTGCAACAGTCATATATTTTCTTTCATACGTTACCTAGAGATGTGAAACTTTCAGGGTTGATAAACACAATGTAAGTGATAATTTCTGATCAAATAATATTTAATATGTTCTCATTGAGAAGCGTACAACGTCTTGAATATCCATGGCATGCTTTCCATTTGTTATTGGAGAGTTTTTTTCGGGGATATCAGCCAAAGCCCCACAACACTCCTTCACCTCGGGTGATCAATTATATAACATGCTGTTAATCCAACATGTTTTCCTTGTCTGAACCGTTAAAGCCATATTCCATTGATTATTTTATAAATCTTAATGATCGTATTCCTTTAAGGGATGTAAGCACCTTACTCAATGTTAAGTTACTCAAATTTTGCAAATTTATTTTGTACCATAACTTTTGAACAAAGTGCTTAAAATTAATAAAAGTATACATTTCCAGAAAGAATTTTTTACAAGGAACATGATGGTGATGTTGATTTTTGGCCAAAAATCACATTTTTCCATTTTTGGTCATTTTTTGACCTTATTTGGCATGAAAATCTAAAAATCGGCCAAAATCCAAAAAAGTAAAAATTACGCAACATCCGAATGGGTGTTTAAAATTAAAATTCCCATTCCTAGGACATTTTTAACAAAAAATGTTATTTTTAGCCTGGTTGGAAACCCAAATGGCCAAAAAATGTGTTTTTTGTGATTTTTTGTGATGTTCCTTGTAAAAATTCCTTTCTGGAAATGTATACTTTTATTAACTTTAAGCACTTTGTTCAAAAGTTAATGTACAAAATAAATTTGCAAAAACGTAACATTGAGTAAGGTGCTTACCCCCCCCCCTAAAACATTCAGTAATAGGCCTATAAAATATTAATGTTCTGATGTTTCAGGCGAAGAGGTACATTTAATCATTAAAAACACATTAATGAATGGTTCCCAGGATACAGCATGCCTCATCTGATTACATTCCACAGTAAGTAGGAACACATCGTCCCCGGGGAGTCGGCTGTTGTTCAGACAGTTATGATAATAAACAAGTTTAAGATGTGTGTCTGCAATTGTGCCCATGCTCTTCACTAAGGTTGAGTTTAAAGAAGAGGCTATAATTATGCTTTTAATGCGAAAAGATGTAATCAAATATGATTTTCCATTTGAAAATCAAAAACTTGATGAAACACTTCCTAGACATTTGTTTTTAGATTCCAAAAGTATACAATTTCAAATTATCCGGAAAACAAATTTTAAGTAGACTTTATAGACATTTTTGGGGCAAAAAATATGGTTTTTGAAACATAAATGAAAATAGTGACACATATTAGACATCTGGCCGTCATTTTGAAACAGAATATTCTTGTTTTTGTTTCATATGAATTGTATTGTGTTGTGTATCACTATGTACAGTTTAACAGATAAATTATGTGAAGAACATTGTTTTTAAAGCGATCAAAATCCAGAAGGACACCCCCCCCCCCTCTTTAAAAGCGTTAAGTCGGGAGCTGTTCAGCAACTAAAGAGGAACATAAGCATTATAGGACCACTTATGCCCTTTCACATGCTTTTGCAATCACTTTGCTTGTACCTTGTTCCTTGTTCCTTGTTCCTAAAACAAATCGGATTATTGGCTACAGACACTCATCTTTGGAATGTTGTCGTCGAGAATTCGTGGTTGCAGGCACCTTTTCCTGTCTCAATGTTTCCCTTTCCCTCTCTTAAAGGAGCCCTGTCCGATTGGGTCAGCATTTTCTGAGGTTTTGGTACCAACAAATTTCTTATATTTTTCTCATTACAAATGTGAAATTTTGAATGAATTTGTGTCGCGTTTCGGAGATATAAGTGAAAATGTGCTAAATAATGGTAACAGTAAAGTATATGTAAGTTTAGGCATAAAATCAAAACGTTTGTTCCGATAATAATAATAATAATAATAATGCACTTATAATGCGCCATCTATCTAGACAAGCCTATTCCGAGGCGCGAACATTAACACATAAATTGACAAACGTGATATACACTACATGAATAACATATAAAGACATTTTAAAAGTAACTTTAAGCATGATCATATTCAAGTTTAAACAAATGAGTTTTTAAAGACTTTTTAAAAGTGTTCAATGAATCACAAAAACGAAGATTAGCAGGAAGTGAGTTCCAGAGTCTAGGAGCACAAGCATAAAAGGCACGATCGCCATATGAAGAGCAAGTTCGTGGAATAGTGAGGAAATGTTTATCTGAAGATCGAAGTTGACGAGACGGAGAATGAAGATTAATAAGTTCCTTGATATAAGGAGGTGCCATGTCATGAAGAGCTTTCCAAGTGAGGAGGAGGATTTTGAAATGTATGCGGTATCTAACTGGTAACCAATGAAGACGATGTGAGACGGGTGTTATATGATTCCGATTTAACTGAAACTTGAAATTGAAATATCTTAATCGGTGATCTTTCATATGACAGTGAAAACTAAAATTAAAAAATCGACCCTGTAGCCTACCTTCAAGAGCGAGGTATACTTTACCCATGTCCTTGCTACAGCAGGGTTTAAAGGAGCTGAACATAAAAAACAATGCTTTGAAAGCAATAACATGTAATCCAATTTGATTTTTTTTATCTATTTTTCCAGTCGGTTGACTCTACTTGCTTTTGGTAATTGTCGTATTTTCACCTGGTATGTCAGAGAATAGGCACTACTTCTTGACATTAAAGTTTGACATTGAATTGTCTAAGGTAATCTAATCCTTACAGTAATGCTAACCCTAACCCCCCTTAATACTGTATGCATGTAGTACGAGGAAGGTTTTTACATCTCGAAATATGGTGCAATTTTTGTCAAAAAATGTATAGATATATAAATGAATTCTTCCCTTACTGTTTCTATGAGAAGACGTATCTGAATCGCAAATTTAACATACTAATTTTATTGAAAACACCTTGAAAAACAGGCTTTTTGCATAGATTTGAATTCCACTATTTGAGAAGAAGTATTTGAATCGCAAATTTAACATACAAATTCTATTCAAAACACTTTAGAACTCAAACATACTGCATATAATTCCAGGGTAGGGAATGTTTTATTGCACTGTGCAGGAAAGGACCTTTCCTGCAGAAATTTCAGCAATTACTTACTTCCTGATATTAGAAGCGAATTTGCAAAAGAATAATTTATAGATGCACATTTATGTCCTATCTGTTAAGTCATTAGAGATTTGAGTGCGCCATACGTCGATATCATAATGGATGCTTGGTTCCTTTGAGCTCAAAGAACCCGCAAAGTTGTAAAGATTGCTTTTAGCGTCAAATCAATCACTGCTATTAGTAATCGTTTTAATATACGAAATTTTGATTGTGTTATTTTCTACCTTAGAATTAAGAAGGTTAAGTAAGTGTATAAGTAAGTAGGATGTGTCACATTATTTTCTTGTACAAGAAAAAAGAAAACTATTTGGCAAAATCGTGAGATTTTTAAGAATTCCAAATATCCCCGGGCAAATATAAGCTCCATGATGAGGGGTCTTCTTTCTTGATGGTAAATTTAAATTGAATTTCTTAAAGTAGATGTTGACAATCACTCTTTTTCATAATTTTGTGACCAAATCCCCCTTAAATCTAAGCTCCTTGTTTATTCAAAGGCTTATGAGGTGTCAAATTACCTACGTCAACACTAATTGAATTTCTGATTTAGTGTCTTGGGATTCATCGCATACATGGAGTTAATAATTGCGCATTACATGAAACTTATTATCTGTGGCACGTTGTAATTTTAACTATGTAATTCAATAAATGCTTCTCACTCATTTTAATAGCTAAATCACATTTTACAACAGAAAATCTTATTATTGTCCTTACTTTATGCTGCTTATTTTCACCAGTTTCTTTTCGGGGTGAACATATACAACTTAAGATTGATTTAGCATTGCACTTGCATATAAAGGGTGATCATATCTGGTTTCGTTTATGTAAGTTAAAACTCAAGGCTATTTAGTCGGACCTAATATTTTCTTCAAATGGCTCTTTTGTGTGATCAGTATTGATGCCTTTCACTAAATATATACATAGGTTAGTCCGTTTGTGTATTTTAGTTCAAAAACATACAGAAATTATATGTACAGTATTTTTTTTTTTTGTGTGTGTGTGTGTGTGTGTAAACCAACAACAACAAGGAAGACAACAAACTTTGTTCCTAAGATATATTGACAAGCAAGACAGCGTAGGCTTACTCGTAACATTTGCTTTGCCCTGGACCGATATTGTCTATGGCAGCACCAAACCACAAAACATACCCCACCACACCCACTAACGTCCTGCATTTAGCTTCCCTGAAATCTAAAACATACCCGTTATGTAACGCCGCATAATGTGGTCCAACAATGTTAAGATACAGGTAATTTAAATTTATAAATTATAAGCAAAGAAATAAGGTATCATTATGCCTTTGTTAACGTAACTTCGTATTGATAGTCAATTTTTAACAGCAGATTAAACAGCAGCCAACATGGTCCCAATCAAAAAAAAAAAAAAACAAAAATTTTCAAAAGGTTGCGGTAATGAATCTTTAGTTCTACAAAGAATGTATGCATCACCCGCCCCCTATCTATTTTTCTACCGCTAAAAAACTTATTGCGCGCAGCGCTAAACGCAAACAACTTGGTGTACCTCTAAATTCATTCTTTGCGCTTATTTTAGTGTAAAAAATCAGGAAGTTGGACACTCCATTCAAAGTTCGGAGGTCAGGGGGGGGGGGCGGTTGGTGTAACTCCGTGATATTGAAAATGTAATATTTAGTCATTTATATAGTAGATATTCATTTCAAACTTGGTTTGAAGGTAAAACTAATAATTGTCTACAATATTTAGCAAAAAACGCATGAAAATCGGATATAAGCACATTTTTAGAAAATGTGCTTACATTTTCCATACAAATGCCGACATTTCATATTTCGGTAATTATGACGTCATACATTAATGGATGACCTTGAATTTGGTGTCAATGGAAAGAGGGGACCGATACTTATCCAATGGTACCACAAACAGGGGTCTTGGGGACTCGATATAAAAAAAATGAGGGAGGTTGCAACAATCCTCTCCGCATAACATGATTGTGATAACCGTTCCGCATAACTAGGGTTAATCAAAATGGTGTCATATATGCAAAGACCTATATTATTGAAATTTTACCTCATCTATCCAAAAATGTGTATTGACCGCATTTAACAGTAGATGAGATTGCACTTTATAGAATTCTCGACTTTACAGTCAATCCATGAAATTAATACATAAACAAACTGGAAATACACTCGAATTCTTTGAATATTTTTCATGATTATATTTCTCAACAAACTTAAGATTTTTTTTTCTTCCTTCAAACGCCGTAACCTTATACATGTTATTTTGGAAGTTTCATTGACCGAGAACACTTGATATTTAAGATTAAAGTTACAACAAATTCAAGTCATTAAATGTTCTTTTTGTGTATTCCACATTTTAATGTGACACTTGTGTGAAACTTAATACTTTGTTTTTTTGTTGATTAATTAATTGTCTAATTAGTGAAACTTAATTATTGAGATCTTTGATTGCCACAGAAAGGGACTTTAATTAACTTTTAGATATTCCCAATTACCATATAAGGTTTTGTGCTTACTGTAACTTTATAAATGGATTGTTGGAAATCTGAGTGTAGTGAAAGAATGATGACATCGATGTTTGTTAAAAAGTCTTGACAATTTTCCGAGTCTTAAAGCAGAAGTGAAATTAAAGAAGTGGGTTAAAAAAGCTACTTTTTGTTGGATGCGAGTTATTATACAGACGAATGGAGATTAGAGTTTAGAGATATTTTGAATGGAGATTGGCGATACCTTGTTTGGAGTTGGAGTTGGAAATATTTGTGTTAAAGAGACAGTGAAGCATTATCAGAGAACTCTTTTTCCAAATTGATTTTGGGACTTATGATATATAATTTTGCGGTCCCGTGGATTAATAACGGATTATGAATTATATATCCTAGGATCGCGCGGATCTGGAACTGTAAGTTTTAATATAAGGTAAATTTAAGATTTTCAACTGTGCTGAAAGAAAGTACTTGTATTAGATTGTTGAAACTTATTCCAAATTTCAGTGTATTTATTTTGATTCATTTAAGAACCCGTATGGTGATTTTGGCCTTGGTCGTTGAACATGTTTGACCGTAACACACTGTAATTGACGCACAGCTTACTCTTTTTCTCACGCAGTGAGAATGCCTTTGCTTTGATCAATGGCCTCTTCAACAACAAATCTCTTTCTATATGTGCATAAGACTTTAGAGATGCATTGGACCTTGAAAGCTGTTAAGAGACTGCTTTGTGTAGATAGTTACCACTAAAATTCATATGGATATTACGTGGTGTTGATGAAAACATTGGGACTTTGGTTTTTGGCATGACTATTGTGTTATGACCTTGCAAATAAACTGTTTATTG
>JXSR01S006333.1:6563-27159 GCA_000969725.1 Ophiothrix spiculata
CAAGCGGTTACCCACTATCAGTGTAACAGTGAAGGCACACTCGGCAATTTGCAACGCAGTTCAGCCGTTGCGGAGTAGCAGTGCTGGAACGGTGCTGGCGCAATGCTGCTACTCTGCGACGGTGTAACTACAAAAATAGCAATCCCGCTGTGTACTGCCAGTCAAGTTTCATCCTGCTTTGATTTAGATGAACTGACTGCTCTGGCTGCTTTCCATGAAGTGTCCCCACATTTGTTATTGGACGTTTCTCCAACGTTATACACATCTTTCATGTGCAATCCAACTAGTGTGTCCTGTTCAATGAAAACACCCTCATATGGAGTTTGTCTAGTTCCACATGGGACTTTTTCAAATCTATAAAAAAGAAATTTCCATCAACATGTGTGGAGTGTTGATACCTTGAACACGGTGGGCATACCATCGTGTCGTATCTGGCATGTAGGTCAAGATTTCTTGTGCAATACCTATACTCTCTCAAAACCATTGTTAAGGTTACACGATTTATAGGCATGGTCTCATCACGACTGAATGCATGAAGTGCTTGGACGAATGCACTGATGAGCGATGTGCCTGGCATGCACTTGCTCAGTTTATCAAAAAATCTCAGCAGTTGTATGTCAAAGACATATCTTGTCCTTTGTAATGTTTCTGGCCAAAACCCACTGAGAATAAGGTCTTCAAATTCATTGAGATCATCCGCACCACACAACGGGCAGTAGATTTTCTGCTTCTGCAGAACAAAACTTCCCTTAGAAGATATCACTATGTAAAATGATGCAGTAGACAACCGACTGAGGTCACTTTTGCTTTTACATTTGCGGCATCTTTCAGGAAGCACCAAAGGCATCTTCTGAATGAAATCCCTTTAAGCCATTTCATTGATGTCATTGACCACTACACAGGGTTGATCACAGTGTTCTGCTTCATAAGATTCATAACTATGGTATTAGGGGTAATATGTTATGTTGGATACAAAGCTTTCTTTCTGGTAGGAAACAAAGGGTTGTCTTTAAAGGGTGCTATTCTGATTGAGTCCCTGTTGCCTCTAGAGTACCTCAGGGCTCTGTTTTAGGACCAATTCTTTTTCTCTTGTTTGTTAATGACATTAATGAGGACCTCCCTTCTCCACTTTTTCGGTTTGTAGATGATCATACAAATGCTCGTTGCATTAGGACTCCAGAGGATCATCAATCTTTACAGAATGCAAGGTCTTTTTTTCTTTTCTTTTTTTTTTGCTCATCTTTGGAAAGCTTTGGACACCCTATGGTTAAATTTAAAAAAAGGTATTTTGTATAGGAATGTAGGCTATATTGGACTTGTATTGTAAAACACAATGCTAAATTCCCCCAATTTGAGCTTAATTGTAGCAGTCAAGACAGCACTTGTATTACAATTTATTTGGACAGGGTTAAAGGGTAATGAAATTACATCACCATCGAAACACTTTCACAAATCTTTAAAAAAATGGGTTTTATAAACTCCACTTAATGGTTCTTATTAATCAGATTAGTACAAAGACATACTAAAAACTCTCCAAAATAAACCTAATCAATAAACTGAATTTTCATGTCTTTGAAATATTTACCGTAAACACGTACTGACTATTGACTGAACAACTATTGAAAAATGTGCCCTTTTTTGATTAAAAAGCCATAAATTTACATGGCAACTGCAATTTTGTTGATGAAGTCCAAAGTGACATACTAAGGTCAAAGGTCATATATTACAGGTCAAGCTGTAGCTTTTTGTATATAGTATTGATATGAATTTAATTACATGTATTAAATGTATTGCTATCACCAGCTTGACAAAATAATAAAACTTCAAAAATGGGCGATAAGAACAATCACCAACTCCCATTATAGATGTCATACTGCATCTTTGTTCCTCAAATCAAATCTCCTTAATTTCAACGACATGTATACGGTTGAACTGGGTGTTTTCATGCACAGATTTAGTACCAAGGATTTGCCAAGATCATTCAATGACTATTTTATAAAGCGTTCTGATATTCATAAGTATGGAACAAGACACACCAACGATTTACAATTAACAAATAATAAGAAGACCTTTTCTGATCAATGCATAAGAACAAACGGTCCTATATTATGGAACTCTTTACCAAATACAATAAAAGATTCTAAATCTGTTAAACATTTTAGAATATATCAAACGCCATCTATTACAATCCTATGAGTGATCTCACTTAAACTGCGCCCTTTGAGCTAATCGTTGTTGTGTCTTTGATGTATTTCTTCTAGACTATTCCTATTTATGATATTTTTTTGTATGTTTATGTAATATGTTGTTATAAGGGGTTGGCAATTTAACGGGCCTTACTGGCCTTCTAGCCTTCTCCTCCATATGTTTTTTATTTGGTTTGCTGTTTTGCTGTATTGTTTTTATATGGAAATAAAATATACTTGATACTTGACTTGATACTTGGACCTAATGGTTCCAAATATTTTTTAGGCCTTTTATGATTCTGTATCTTCAATTTACTTGGCTTTCAAATTGATAAATCCAAAGCTTATGCACAAAGAGTTAACCTGTTTGGGAATCATTTACCTTATTATGCAGTCAATACCGTATTGTCCCTAATATAAACGCCCTTGGGCGGCGACATTTCTTGAAGGGTGGGCGATTATTAGAGACCAATTTTCAACATCAATATTTGCACAAAATCGCTAAGTAAACTTAACAATTACGGCAACTTACTGTTATATGGCCCCGATAACCCAGAAGTACTGACAATTTTTCATCATTTCCGGGATTGCGCCCACATTGGTACCGTTTCGTGTTACTAACGATTGTTGGTTAAAGGAGCTTAATGGTCCGATATTTCAAAATTTAGTTTTTAATGTCAAATGAAAGATGATCACTAACAAAGTCTAAATTTCAATTTTCAGCTGAATTGGTAAAACCAATTTGATTTTATGTGCAATTTTGTATTTCAGAGCGGCCTATACGTTACTGAATAGAATTTATTCTGGTTTCCATAACTACACACATTTTCATACATATCTCCAAAACGGAACATAACTCAGCAGTGAAATTTCACAAGAGTTTTGAGGAAAAATATAAGCAATATGTTGGTACTAAAATCTCAAAAAGTTAGAAAAAAAGTTGAAGCAATCGGACCAGGCTCCTTTAAAGCTTAATGATACACGAAAATGCTTCAAAATTGAATGTTTTTTAACACTTCTCTTTAAAAAAATTTGGGGTGGGCATTTAATAGAGAATGGACGATTAATAGAAACAATACGGTATATGTTTTATACATAGGTTTTGTTTTGAGAGGGCAATAGTAACTTACTATTGACCGGGTGAAATCAAGCCAATCAGTGTAACAGGTGATATTGAATACATGTAGCTATAAGATTTTGCCAGTGTTATATGAAAGGTAATTTTCAGTGTTATGTTGCATGTCTATTTAACATTGTGTCCAGTGAAGCTATATGATTTTGCCATTGTTACTTTAACAGTATATACAAATACAGTGGAACCTCAATAACACAAAGTCACTGGGGCCAAAGAGTTTAGTTTGGGTTATCAGGATTTTGTGTTATCCAACTGATTTTACATAGGAAATCAATACTTGGGACCCAACAAACATTTTGTGTTATCAGGGTTTTTGTGTTAACAAGGTTCCACTGTATTGACTGCTTTGAGGGGCATGGTTTAAATTATTTTCCTGAGGTGATCTCAAAACCATGACTATGCCCGAAGCGAAGCTGAGGATATATTCATGGTTTTGAGATAACCGAGCAGTCAATATTCGTTTTATGGAATATATTGATTTTTGTCCTCAGGTTTTAACACTCAAAGTGCCCGATGATAATTTACGATAGTTGTTTCTCCTTTCAGTGCTAACCGTGTCGTAATGTGCGCACAAGATACAAGATAACTAGCTTACACACTGAAGTGCGTGTTTGACTATGAATGCTTATAGTGGCAAGCGTAAAGCTCGAGTTACACAACGCAAAATACATTGAGCGGGCCTAGTGAAAAATATGCCCCAGACATAGTAAATTTATAGGGCATAGTTAAAACCCAGGCCCTCACTTTTAACCAATCAGAGGACAGAAATCTAGAATATGAGGTAAAAGTACTTATATGAATAATATGAATATATGAATAACATGACATTGAGTGCAATGATGAATGGTTCTCCAGATATGGCTGGTTCAAGGTTTTGTGCGCAAACACTTTTGACCGCCAGTGTATGGCAAAGGAACCATCAAGGTGGCAAACTGACTTTGCGCAGATGAAACTTGCCAAGCCAATTAAACTGTGAATTTTAAAACAGCATTTTGTCAGTGTCATGTTTTAAAAGGTAATGTCCAGTACTTGTGTGTATAAGTAAACTAGTACAGTTTTAGGCCTGTATTCCAGAAAGGTGTTTAGCTAAATCAAGGTTTTATTTCTCGTCAACAGCACGGCTCATTGAACTGTTCTGCTTGAAAGCTGCAATGATGCGTATCATTCCTGGACAGTTGATGCTCAGTTAAACAATGGTTTAGCTAAACATCTTTTGGAATACGGGCCTTAATGTTTATATAACATATGGAGTTTAGTGTACCATAACTTTAAGATTTTGTAGGTGTTATTTTACCATGGGGGAGCACTCAGCACATAGTGGCTACACACCCACGTCCAAAGCAATACAAAAAATGACCCTATGTCCTAAATTGAAAAGCCAAATCCACCCCTAAATGGCGTAAACACCAGAAATACATTATGAATGGTGTACGATACTGGCCCTAAATGGGGTGACTAGAAAGATTTGTGGACAATAGCTAGAACGATATGAACTGACATTTTAGGTAAAATATGGGATGATTTTTGTTTTAAAAAGCCACAAAAGAAGATAATAGTTATGAAAGATAAAAATAGCAAATATCTTGTTAAATGTTTAGATTTTTACCCCTAAAAGTTGTCTGACGTGTGTCATTTATATACCCTAAAGTCTGATCGTTTTGGGATATGACACCCATCGCTGCCGAATTTTGAAGATGAGACGTTATATGGATAAGCGTGCGTAGCCAGTCATTTTAGAGTGATCCTCTGCAGGTATCAGTACTTACATAAATATCATGGGGTTTTAAGTGTAGTTTGAAGATTTTGTCAAATATCCAGTATTCGCATTCTAAGTATCATGGAATTTAGTGCAGCTTTATGATTTATGTCATGTTAGGGTGGGTTTACACATGACGACAAGTCATCAACGACGGAAGGTAAAGGAGATTTGCTAGCTGTTGGTAACGTCCTTCATCAGCAACGCCTTAATGACAAGTGACAGCTGGTAGCAATCTTGGCTGATGAAAAGGAACGGAGACTGGTGACAGACCACAGAGGCTTCTGGTGGCCAGCGAAATTCTACATTTTTAAATTTTGCAATGGCATAAAATTAGTTGTGAAGGTCTTTACCAGCCGTCACTTGTTGTCAAGGTTTTGCTCAAGATCATTACCATCCATCAGTAAATCTTGATTTGATTTTCAAGTATATTACCTTCCGTCGTCGACGACAAAACCCACCCTAACATGATATTAACAGTTGCCCTTAATTCCACATCACTTATACATGTGAATACTGGACCTTTAATATAAATTAACACCGACAAAATTTTCAAGCTACACTTAAAACCCCATGATACTTATGTAAGTACTGGGCATGATCTGTACAAGTGGAATGAATTCAGTTCATTTTGTTCATGCTGTATTTAGATAATATTTTTTTGTAAATAAGTACACAATGAAGCAAGATAATATATATTTTTGATATGAGCATATATTTTGTTATTTGATGTACAGTTGGATTTGCAGAATAAAATATTTGAACTTGAAACAAAAAGTTTGCTTTTGTTTGTTGTTTAAGTTTGTTTTGTAACAAAGTATCTTTAGTTCTTATCTTATTGCCAGGGCTCATATTCATGAAACACCGCTAACTCTAATTGGCTGCCAACTCTTGTAGACAAAGAGTTGGCTGCCAACTAGAGTTAGCGGTGTTTCATGAATATGGGTCCTGATCAATATTTACTGAATCATATGTTATAAATGAGTGGAAATTGGCCACTTGCATTTTACACCCATAAAACAAAATTGTCACCACAGAATTTATATTCAGCATCTATTAACAGTATACAGTGGAAACCCGTTAGTACGAGATCGCTAAAAACGACAACCCGTATATTACGAGCGGCAACTCTCAGTCCCGACTTTTCCCCATTGTTTACAACACAAATCTGTTCGTTTAGTACGAGGTGAATAATACGAGCTCCGCATAGTAAGAGCACTTACCGTCAGTCCCTAGCTTCATTCATCATTAATTTTTCGACGGATAATGCGAGGTCATTTTTAAAGGTTGCTCTCAGTCCAATATTCCTTTCCCAGACTCTTCTTTTCACTTCGCTTGTGTGTACTATCTTCCTTAAAACCACGTGCGAGGAAAGTGTTTCTAGTTCCTAAAGTTATAAGGCAGCTTTAAATGTTTATCTATTATAGCAATGCGAAAAGACGACAGCGTGATAGCTGCTTTGTTTGAGTTACGATGATACAAAAAGCATACGTCGACGTATAAATTCCACCGCGTCGTACGTGATTGACTAGTCAGTATATTGCGCATTCACTGCTTTGGTTAGCGATCTTTCGAAAGCGGCGATCAAACGTCTTGGCTTTTAGCAAACACGGACATGCAAACAAAAAATGGTATTTATGATAAATCTAAACCATTTTTACTAAAAAACTTATTACATTGAACAAAATCCGGCTCCTTCAACTTGCAAATGGTGTCCAAAGTTAATCAGTTTTACTTGGTGACACAAAAGGAAATGTCAAATTAGCCCGTTACCGCTACTTCAAACCTTACGATATGCCACTGAAATTTTAATTTCATCATCATAATAGTTACGGTCAGATATATTTTTAATGCGAGCTCCGCTTAATACGAGCTTTCGGAGTTGGCCCCGGCGATCTCGTACTAACGGGTTTCCACTGTATAAACCAAATAAGAACACAGTGTAATAGTAGCCCCTTCGCAAACTCCCGAAAGGAGTGAGAAGATTAGGGTTGGTGTCTCTAGGATACCAGGTCTAGTCTACTAATCATTTGCAGAGCCGTATCCACCCGGCCATGGGGTTAGGGAGTGAGTTGTCTGTGTTCCCTAAATATAGGTCTACAGCACACTGTGGTTTCAAGGGGTGATATTGGTTGGCTGCGCATACCGGCCTGCCATACCATCCCGTGTATAAATTTGGGGACTAGCTGTAGGTCTCCCCTGATGTGAACCAGCCAGGGTAACCTGGTGACGGCTATGATCTCTTGGAGGTTTTCATTACCATACATTAGTTCGGTAGCAATGGTCGTGGATATGTAGCTGAAAGAAACCTTCCACAGGGAGCGGATCAATGTCCTAGGCAGATCCCGAGCTGGGCCACTGGAAACCTTTTGCTAAAGAAGTCCAAAAGCAAAAATTAAAAAATCATTTGATTTTTTTGCAACTAAGTAATTAATTCTTTGATGGTTTCTGCAAATGTTATTTTGAAATTACTTTTAATTTTAATTTTAATTTTTAAAATTACTAGTTAAAATTAAGGGTTCATTAATTTATAAGGTGAATGATAAATTCACTCGAAATAACTCAATTTAACACATAATTTACTTGTTAAATGTATTGTTTCACAAATACAACCAAAATACAGTTACAAATATACATGAATATGGACACAGAGCTAAAACTTTTGAATAATAATGTCCTGGCAAAACTAAACTACATGAAATATAGAAGTTGGAACATTTCTGAAAAATGGCTAGTATAAAAAGGAACACTTGTGACTAGCCATGGGACTAAAACCGGGCTACTATAAACTGCCGATGCCAAGCCTACCCGGGTACAAATTTCCAAAATCGATTACCCAAATGGAACTACATTTATAAACTCCACGATCCAGTGATTAACTGGAAAAAATATTGTGAAGTTGCTATTAATCAGTCGCACATAGAGGCAAAATTTCAAAAAAAAACATACGCCACTGACCAGTGCTTCGTTTACATCCTTACATTCCAATCAACACATTAATCTAAATGTTAGGAGGGTACCAGGGTTCTTTGGTCCTCATAAGGTTTTTAAAACTTAAGATACACCCTTTAACCTTGTGACAGATAAATCACTTAATCAAACAAAACACACACACTCTTATCATTGAGGGAAAATGTATTGTTTTAATGGGTAGTTCCATAAAAAAACACAAACGTTAAATGATAAGAGTATGTTCACATTAAGAGATATACAACCGTCACAAGGTAAAAGGATGTATCTGAAGTTAGAGAGTTTTTCCATATCAGGGCCAAAACTAAATTACCCTTTAGGTAAATTACTCATTTAGCTGTCTAGGGACAGACTTTAAAACATCTTTTCAAAATGAAAGATTGAGTTTGAAGCAGCCCCTAAATAATTGACTTAACAAAGAGTATCTACCTGGCAAGTTGAATGCCACCATAACACAACTATAAGTTAAGCAATAATTTGTTGGACAATGTAAACAAAATTCCAAGGTGCAGGGGACCATTTTCTGTCAATGCAATCCCTATAATGGATTTTTGTTTCCATTGTCCAATAAATTGTTGCCTATACAAATACGTCCCAACAACAACATCCAGGCATATCATAAGATGCAATTCATTAACAAAATGTTTATGTATAGTGGAAACAAAGAGAGCACTTCAACGCAACAGGCGGTTAACCACCGGTTGGACCGGTTGCTATTGTCCTGGGTCCATATTCATGAAACCCTGCTAACTCTAGTTGGCTGCTAACTCTCTGAGTTAGCAGCCAACTAGAGTTAGCAGGGTATGGCAACTGGGCCAGAACCATCGGTTACGGACAGTTGGCTACCGGTTGAGTTTTTGAAGTGTTCAAAAAATTCCGTAGACTATATCAGAATTTGAGTGTACAAACGTCTGTTAATGAACTGCTTCCATTTTTATGGCACACACTTCCAATATTAAGCAAAACAAATATACATTTTAACTTAGCCTAAACATATCAAAAACATGTAATAGTGACACTTAAGGGTTTAGACCTCAAATGATCCAGAACTTTCGAAAAATTGCTTCTACTTTGCATTCAACTTTTTATCTAAAAAAACTTTTGAGCAAGAGAAAACTATTTAAAGATATTTCCTTTTTTAAAGAGAATACATGCACAATCTGGCCACCATAAGTACTTTAATAATCTCTAAAAACAAAAAACAAGGGATGGCTTCAAACCATGTTACCAATAAGGCCACTCTGTGCGATGGTCACAAACACACACACATTAAAAACTCATTAAAATTATCTTCTTAATTGAACAATGTTTGTTGACTTGTTTGGGCTTTGTGCATTGTAAATCTAACAAGAAAAACAAAAATCAATGTTGCCTGATGTTAAAATAACAAGGTACAGTTTATCCTATTGGATTAGTCAACAAAGCATTCTCAAGTTCAAAGGAAGAAATATGTAACGTTTTTGTGACATTTGTTACACATCGAAAAGAATAGCCTAACAAATGGTTCAAACAAGATCATTGTATGGATAAATAACATGAGCTTGGTTCACACCAACAGGGTTGTAGGGGTTCTGTTTTGAGCCATTCTTAAGCTGCTTTACATATTTGATGTCACAATATATCTTTGCCCTTGACCTTAAAACTCTTAAGCAACAACTTTATTTTGAAAGAAGACTGAAAGCTTTCTTGGAATCTTAGAAACACTAAAATATAGTTAAGTACATGTACAAGGTTACAAGGTAATAGAATATAAGAATTTCTACTGCTCTCATTATAAATAAATTAAACGCATCATGAAAACTAATAATAAGCCAACATACCTTGACGTTCAAAACTTCCAGGGGTGCTGTAACTCACAATTTACTTCAGCTTTATGTGTCTTGAAACACAGCACCAAAATGACTTGTAAAATTTCCAAAGAGAGTTACAAATCATGTGTCAAGTTTCAATGATCAGCTTTAAGATGACTGATCACACCCGCACACAAACATCAAGATTGGCAACTTTAAGACTTGAAACCTATTTCGTTTTGCTTCTTTAGACATCTCGTGCACTAAAGGTAGTTTCAGAGAAGCTGTCGTTGCGGCAGACGATCAAATATTTGCAATTTTGAGTTGTCGCAATGTAGCACGACACACTTGCATATTGCCGCAATGGTCTGTCGCAAGAAAAGTTGAATTTATTCCAACTCAAAATATAGTGTTGTTGCGACCATCACGACAGGGTAATCGATATCAGTTTGTCGTGTTTGCTGCAAAATGTTCCAGATGCGACAAAGTCGAGTTTGCGCACTTGAAATTTTTGACGTCACGCTGATCGTACGACCACATGACAGGCAACTCTGAAACCAGCTCACCTTGACAAGACTGTTCTTTTGCTGTGTAACGATTGATCTGATATGATCACAGTCTTAGCTAAACACCTGGCAACCTGTCTTTTGGATGGGAAATTTCAGACTCTTAAAAGGCATTGGTACTAGGTGTCGTATGCTAAAGGAAAAACTCACAGTGAATTAAATATCAAACTTATGTTTCAAAGACTTAACTTAATAACTCGTGCCACTTGACAAATTTAAAGCTTAATTCAATGGTCCCTCATTTTAAACACATTCTTAAAATCACATTGTCATTGTCTTCACAAAAAGTCTGCAATTGCATACTTTTGCATAAATCAACCATGCTAAAGCCAAAATAAATAATATACTTGTTTCTAGTACCAAATCATTTAAGAATGTGTAGGAAGGCAGGAGAATTTAATATATGGGAAAAACGTTTTTTGTCATGTATACTATCAATAATATTCACAGTAAAAAGAAAGGTTTTTTAAGGTGCTTAGAAATATTGATTTCATTTTACAAAAATTGTACCAAATTCCTCATCTTCAGTCTAGGGACCTTTAACTTGGATTGATAGGGTACTTGAAACAAAATATTGTTTTTTTGGCCTAATAGGCCATGCACACAAAATATTCGCTCTTGAAGTGATTAGAAGTAATTTCATAATCAGATTAGCTTACCCGGCAACCGGTCCAAACTATTCATGAGACTTATGGCATCAATCAAAATTCCCCACACAAAATGTAAGCACCAAAGTATTTAAATGTAATGAAATGTGTGTATTGGACTGGTTGCTATGGTAACCTAGACTATTGCATAATCACTTCTAAAGCAAGTAGCTTCATTTTCACCAAAGCATAATATACAGATCTGGTTTGATTCACATAAAGCTTTTAAGGTACCGGTAGCAGCATTTAGGCAAAAAAATTAATGCTTCAATAAAGTACAGCACTACCTTACCCATGCTACCAAATTTAGCTCTTATTATGAAATCTTTGAATTTCCTACAAGTTATGAAATTTTTAAAAAGCAACAAATGCATGAAGTAAACAAGCGTATAATCTCGCATAGTACTAAAGTCTTCCTTATCACGCGATCACCTCATCAAACAACCAATCAAGATGCGTGCAGTGCATTTTTGTTATCGCACATGCTCTTATCATGCACACCTGCAGATTTGTTTTGTAGGAAATTTAATGATTTTAATAATAGTCATAACACAAGATCACTTCCACAAATTCTGTCCCTTGCAGTGATAAGAACAGATAAAATTGGGAATCTTGAATCAGGATTTCAACACAAAACCTGTTCATCAAGATCACTAACAGTATCTGTGTAAAGTTGAACACAACAATTGGTTATGTCTAATTAAATCCCGTGAAGTACAAGACATCACTGGAATATACAACATTTTGTGTGGACTTCATTGTTACATCGACAGCAGGATGGCATGAGCCACTTCTCATGAATTGGTAATGGTGTAATTTCTGTAATACAAACCACGACTTATACGTTGAAATCCAACATGTTCTTTCTTTAATATCATGACTTCATGACACTGTCATGACTTCATGACACCATCCTGCTTCCTGTCAATTCATGACGCGAGTTCTAAACACAGGTGCATTTGTAGAGTTTTTTAAATAAGCTCTAAAGTCACAAAGAGTTCTGAACAACGAGTTCCGCCAGCCTACTGCGCCGTTCCAGGAGCCTGCTCTGAGTTGCTATCATCCAAATAGATCTGAGTTTCATGGCCGGTTTTACAATGCTTCATTAACTGCCAGGGTCCTTCAAATTCTTCCTTGCAAAATGCACAGTGCCAGTTGTTAGGTTCTGTGAAAGGATAAATAAAACATAAGTTAGTGAATAAAATTAATTATGGTGTATACATAGAAAGTTGCTATACACCACTCAAGGTCTGCCTTTATACAGTCCAGCATGTTTAGGCTATCGCCAAGGAAACCCAACTTGGTACTTGGAACAAGGAAGCTAAAGGAAACTTAGGCTTGGCGTCCAAAGACATTCGCTTGGCTGAGTGACATTTGCTCTTGATATTCGCTCTGACTTATTCGCTCTCATTGCGCGAACAGTACATTGTTTCAATCGATGCATGTTGTAGTGCTATGATTATTGACTAACAAACCCAAGAATATTCGAAACGAACTTCGCTCCAATTCAACCTGAAGTGTAGCGAATGTCGTGGAATTTGTTAAGCGAATGTCGATTCCTGTCGGAGCAAAGTTTTCTTGGTAGGGTGAGCAAATGTCACTCGCGCGAGCGAATGTCTTTGGATGACAAGCCTTATCTTTAACAGGGCTCTAAGATGTTTTTTTTAACCCTTTCCACTCGGACCATTTTTTCCACCCCAGGCTAAAGGCATTTTACCTGTAAACCGACTTCTAAAGTGAATTAAATTTAGAAATATTCTACACAATTCAATGAAACATCAGCATAATAGACCTTTATGAACTGTATACACTGCCTGTGATAGTGTTTTTAAGGTAAAAGGTAGTGAAAAAAGCTATACTTCAGTGTTAGTTAGGGCATAATTTAGGGCGTCAGTATTAAATTCAGTATTTGAATGCAGGAGGAATGCTGGAGAAAAACCTGCGAAGTGAGCATGGACTGAAAACCAAATGCACATAAAGCGCCGGGTGCGAGAATCAAACCCGGGACCTCATTGGTGCAAGGCAAGGGAACTACCGCTGCGCCCACCTGCAACTATACTCCATAAACCTAGAAGTACAATACAAAGCTAACTGTGTCATCCCCATGTTTAAGTTGCGTATCAAGCGTCGGTACATAGTCACGTCTAATAACGTATACACAAATGTTTCCATCCTTTATACGAATGTGCTGTGCAATCTACTGCGTCGCTTAGTTTGTTCCTCTTAACTTGGAGAACACTAGAGGTACAAACCAAAGCTTGGTGTATTAGCAGAGGTTGAGCAATGCTTTGCAATAGACTCTGATCACTCAATTACAGATCAGTCATATGGTAACAGTTGCATGTTGCTAAATCACCAAATGAGCATAATGGTGCATTCAGTGTCCAGTGATTTCATCACTCCAACATCGGTCGATACGCAGTCTTTACACTCGCTACGAGAAGTGCGCTTTAAAATTTCAAGACTGCGTATCAAGCAATGTTGCAGTGATGAAATCGCTGGACTCTGAACGCACCATAAGTTGCCCCACACTCTGACATAAAGATTGATTCAAAATTGTTCAAAAAACAAGCTTTGTAATGACAAAATGGTTATGTAGCTTGAGTTAAGGTTAGCACTAGCTACTGCGGATATGTACCCCAGAACCATCCATCCCTGTAAACTACCACTATAACCCTGTACACCAAGGAATTTTTATAGGGGAACCAATACTCGCCGCCATTTTGATTTCACCGCCGTGTAAATCCTATTGGACAGCAGCCATCTTGGATTGTCGCTCATGAAGGTTGAGTTATTGTACCTCCGCCATTTTACGGCTCCGCGTGCCACACTTCGAGAGTCTTTGCAACAGATTAGCGGAAAAATTGGCGTACTTTGATCAGAGCAAGTCGCAATACACGCTACTTGAAACGCAGACACGGTTTGCGCGTGTAACAAAATGCACATGCTGTATATGCGTCAAGTGAAGATTCAGCGACCTGCCTGGATATCGGGCCAAACTTCGAATATATCCGGAGGTACAATAACTCTGCTCCATGCGCGACACAAGATGGCGGAGAAAACAGGTTCCCCTATAAAAATTCCATGTCTCCACTCCTGAAATCCCTAGCTCTATCAAGACAAGTAACCTGCTACTGCTTGGTATGGGGACCCAGGGGCCAGCGAAACAACTGACACATGCATAACTTACCATCCCCTTCAGCAGGATATCCTTTGTTCATAGCTGAGTTGGCCATAAATCTCTTGAGCTTCTTAGCCACTGGTGGGCCAAATCCTTGGCCTGTGCCTGATGCTGGGTGCACTGGCAAGCTGTTGGGATCCACATACCCACTGTAGGTAAAAAGAAAGAGATATTTAATCATTTTTTGAATTAAAATCCTTACTTTCTTATCCACTATTCAAAGAACCCTCTAAGGCTTGGCGTTGAAAGACATTCGCTCGGCTGATATTCGCTCTGACTTATTCGCTAAAATGGATAACAAATGTCGCTCTCATTGACCGAACATTGTTTCAATCAATAAAAGTAAATGTCACTCGCGCATGTTATAGAAGTATAATTATTGAATAAACAAACCCCAGAATATCTCAAATTCAATTTGAAATGTAGTGAATGTCGATTTGTTAAGTGAATGTTACTTCCAATTGGAGCAAACTTTTCTATGTAGGGTGAGCAAATGTCACTCGGGCGAGCGAATGACTTTGGAAGCCAAGCCTAAATCTCTTTACCCAGCAAAGATATACAGGCACATAGCATTGCCTTTGCTGACCCTTGAACACCACAATGCAATTTCAGTTTTGTGGATTTTTTTTTCAAACTCATTAACCCTATTGAAAACAAAACCAAAAATGAAGGCAGTGTGTTTTGGGTCAACAAATGCTGTCTGAATGAAAAGATAGAGGGACCTGAAAATCTATGCATTAAGTTTATTGGGCAAACAAACTTTCACTGAAGAAATATGAAAAGAATAAACATAAATTGGAAAGCTCAGAAAAAAGATTTTTTTGAAGAATTAAAAAATACACTGCCTCATTGGTGTCACATTTGATTGCCAATTTAAGTCACATTTTTTCGCACTCATCTGGAAATAAGAACAATTTGCAATTGTTACAGCTAGAGGGAAACCTCTTTATATGAAATCATAAAAAATTCTCTTTTAATAACACAATTTGGATAAAAGACCTATTTTTCTGTTCAAAAAAATTTGCTATGTGGTTCCACTGTACTTCATCTTATTCTGGACCCTTGGTATTTAGCGTAACAACTGGGTGGGGGGCAGCCATCCCCATCTGAAGGCTGTCAGGGGACCCCTGGTCAAAAGTTAAGCTTGTGGATCCGTATCTTGTTTGGATATTTTATAAAATCAAGGCAGGTACCAGTTAGAAATAAGCAAAACATAATTCGTGAAAACTTTGTGGAAGACGTGGAACATTTTTATCTTTATAAGGGAAGCAAATTTCCAAACTCATATCTTAATGTACATCAGTCAAGTTATATAGTACATACTAATAGTAGGACATCTTTGGCAATTATTTGCAACTATATCTGTCAAAACATCAGCCACCAAAACTTTCGCTATACTGTTGGTTAACTCCACTACATCCGACTTTTTGGACAATACAAAGCATTAACTTAAATTTTTTAACCTAAGAGCTCTAAGGTATGCTTTGTAACTTATCTTTTTATGCAATTTTCTTGTATATTTAAGTATGTAATTTTTTATCTTTTAATGTAAGTTTTTATGTTTTAATATGTAAGGCACTTTGATCTTTTGGAAAGGCGCCTAATAAATACCTTTTATCATATCATCATATCATAACTAATTTGGGATGGACATTGTAGATGTTAAGAAAAATAGATTACTATGATCTAATAAGCGATTATTGTCAAAATTTGAATGAATATTACCAGACTTATGAGATGAAAAGTTTATTCCACACATATTCGCACAATGACCATTGCATTTGAAACTATCTTTTTCAAATAGTACAATTGTTTTTTCTGCAAGGGCCTTGGCTGTCCGCACAAAAAGTGTAAGCGGGCCGCAGGTTGCCCACCACTGCTCTAGACCCTCTTTTCAGAGTAAATCCTGAGTTTCCTAAACCCTGTGTTTCAGAAATCAGGACCGTACACCCCTAAAAAACCAAAATTGGGCGACGTCCCCGAGGCTTTTCCAAAAGTCCTCATGGATGACTTTGCTTTATTATAAATGGAGGCTGAATGAAATGATAAGGACTTGGGTTGACTATCTGCCGAGCCGTGGGTTGCCAAGCTGCCTAATACCCATGATATACTTACAAGACACAGCTAGCGTGCTGTTTGATTCTAGATGCTACAAAGACGCTAACCAGACATTAGCAAGTTAAAATATTTTCAACTTCAGTGTCTTCGATAGCATCTAGGTAGACGCTAGTTGCGTCATGTAAGTATATCATGGGCATTACAGCTCAGCTTCACCTTGCGTGCCGTCACAGACCGACTTTGCCCCACAGTCCTAAAGCTAGACCTTGCCTCGACATCCTCCATCTTTCACAACGTGACTAGTTCCAGCTTACCTTGAATATCCACTGCTTGCGCTACCATTACCCCTAACCATTCGACGAGATTCAAAGACAAAATTTTGATACAGTTCATTATGCAGTCACAAAATGGCTTGTAATTCAACATTTGGCACTCTTAATCAAAATTTACAACCAACTTAAGAGAACTATTAAATGCGGGTGATCATTACACAGTATTAAATCACAATTTTCAAATCTTTTCTTTTAAAAAATATGTTGAGGAATAGGAAAAATTCAAATGAAAAATGATTGGTTCTTGTGACATAAAAATTGACAATAAATGTAAAATGAGGCAGCGGTATTTTTTATAGGTATCAATAAAAAGTAAAAAACACGAGATGGTCGACTTAAAAAAAAAAAAAACTACATGCCCAAGCACAGATTAAACACATCTTTCTTTAAATAGGCTAAATGACCTTTAAAAAAACCTACAAAAAACACTTTGTCAAAACAGTATTTATCTGTTAATAAATCATAGCTAGCATTCCAGTCCTATCAAAAAGAGAAAAAAAAAGTCAGTTATTCAACTTTAATATAAGAATGCTTAAGCTGAACTCTTAAAATTACAATATATGTGTTGTATTAAAACTTTACAACAAATGCAAACATTGGAAATCAGCTTTCAATAAACTAATACAGAAAAACTTCCCATATTCTAACATGAAATATAAAGGGTTTACACAGTAGGTCAAATCCAGACCAAAGCATCTCTGTATAATGCGCGGTTCCCAATTCATGACGAAAACTTTTGAGTCATAGGAAAGGGCTTGACGCAATTGTCTTGCATCATCATGCACAAGCATATTGAGTCATGACCTAAAGATAGATGTAGTATTGTGTATTCAACAACTCACTGTATCTCCTTATACAGGAGCGTACCGTTGTTGATTTGTGATGAATCCACAGTTGATATTCAAATAAGCGCGTCACGCACGGCACAGCGTAGACGGAGGTGCTTTTACGCAGTGCACATAAATCGGCGCACTGTTCATCGCGCGTCGGGAACTTGAGCACGTGCAAGGACTGGCGCTTGGGAACAGTAGAAAACGACAAAGCAACAATTATTTAAAATCTAGCATTTTGTTTCAGATTCTTCAAAGTATTTTATTGAGATGAGTATCTGTTAAATTGAAAACATTTAGAATTTAATTATACATTTTCAGGAAGATTTTCGTTGTTGAAAGGTATTCAAACATGCTACAGAGTTGTTCATCGCTAATCAACAACTCTGCATCCGATGCGTCGGCGTATTTTTATAAAAACTACGCAGACGCATGGATGCTTGAATACCTAATTGAATGATGCAGAAATATTGCGTCAGGGCATCTATCATTATAAATACTACTTCAAAGGAGGTGATTTTGCGTTTCTCCTATTATTTTTGTGTCATGACTCAAAATACATTTATTCACTGTTCTTGCGTCAAAGCCTTCCAAATGTCGGAAGATATTCCGTCATGAATTGGGAACAAGGTCTAAGCCACTTTGCATACAGACTGTGGGCATCAGATCTGCAGTACAATACTCTGCGTACATGCGTCTGTGTAAAAGATCCTAGGAAATCCCTATCTCAGATCTAGATTTCAAGAGATGCGCATTCATCTGCGTTATGCATGTAGATTGCCCCCAAGATTGATCTGTGCAACTTATCACAGATATTACAATGCAATTAATTCCAAACTTCCTTTATTGCCTTGGTCAAACCCTTTTGCAGTACAATTCGGGTTCTATTGACCCCTTGCAAAGTAGTTCACTAGACGGCCTGCATTCTAAATGTGAAAATGTTGCGTATATTTTCCGGTATCATATAAATAAAATAAATACAGGGGATTTATAGTGTGCTATGCCTCCCAGATTTGTAATTCCACGCGGCCTCTGCACACTCTACAGGTGTTCGCTGACCACTGTGGCCCAAGTAAGCTACATTCCACACCAAGCATCATTTGAGGTTCGGCGGCAACCTCTAGGGGCGCTGAACCTGGTTGGTCAGTCCACATAAGCACCATGGGTGCATGGATCAGCTCACTGAGTTTCATACGGGTTTCCATGATACAATTAGCGGTTAAGGTCCTTGTCCGAGGGAATTTCAAGCACACCACCTTTTTGACACCAGCGTGGCTCAAACTGGGGACCATCCACACCACAAGCGAGCACCTTAAACGTTTAAGCTATAAACTTGACTGCTCATATACACTTTTTCATGTTTCAATCTTGGACTGGTTTACACAGAAGATAAAAATTAACGTGCAAATATTTCACTTTGACTGTGTCCAGTAAAACATTCGGAAATCTTATGGTATCAGTAAGATTTTCCGCTGTTACAAGTCTAAAAACTTCTTGCAACCATAACGAGAAACATAATTTGGAATATATAAATGTATAATATATACTGGACTTTAACTATTTTCAATTATAGAAATGTGAAAATTTTTTTTTAGAAAACCGACTGCCTGTTGAATGGTTTGAATAAAAATCAAATGCATTGAAACAGGGCAAGAAATTTTAGAGAACAAGGATGGTAGATAACATTTGTTCTACACAAAAACTCAGGGGTAGCGCTGAGATCTGATTGTGGTCCAATCACAACGTTGCTATGCAAGAAACGATCCAAAATGTCAAAATAAAGTTAATTTTGGGTCAATTTTGGACCCTTTGAGTAGACACAAATCCACATTTTTGGGGTCTGGTTGCCAAAAATGTGATATTTGGACCGCTGGACCTCTTGTAGCGCTATCCCTGACAGGGTCTACCTTAAATTAATATCAACTTACGCATAAGCATATTCATTGATGACACGCTTATAACCTTTCGGTCTGGTAGGATTGGGTTCACTGGCTATTCTCAAATCTGGGAAAGAAAACAAAATAACAAGATTATGTACATTGTATTTTAAATATTAAACAAGGCTTGGTGTACTGTTTTCAAATATGTCAGAAGACTGAAGCAAAGTGAGATCAATATCTCACTTTTTTTAACCAAGTAAATTTAATCAAAGCACTTAAGTTTGAAAAATATACTTTTCAGCTTCTCAAGAAGGATCAGCAAGTACTAATGAGAGGTTTTAGATTTTAAATTTTCAGTGGAGTCAGTCAAACTCTATGAATAAGTTTGTATTTCATAGAACAATCTTTCACTGTACAAAGAACTTTTTTACTGATATCTCTACACAGATACAGGCCTCAGCTGTGAAAAAAGGTGAGTCAAATTGGACAAGCTCCTATCACTTTCTGTTCCTTTTCAAGTTATTTTCAGGATTTTCGTTTTTGTTGATCCCAAACTAATTTCTCTTGTTTTGAAAAAGTGACAAACCAAAATATAAATGTTTCATAACTTCATTTCAGGGGAAGAAGGAAGGGGGAATGGGGGGCTTCCATTTGTGTAGTTTTTCGAGTTTAAGGATCCCTCCTGGTTACTTGGGGCTGTTTCAAAACTCACCGGCAGCCCAGAACCACTGGTTTGGGCGATTGCTATTTTGCACAACAACAGCAACCATCTGAAACCGATGGTTTTGAGCAGCCAACCCTGGGTTCAGTTTTAAAGTGCTCCCTTAAGGGCTTGCAACAGAGAATGGAGATGAACCAGTTCTGTCTTTTGCTATTATACATCTACACCCAGTCTTTCGAAAAAAACCTGCAGAACTAAAAGATTTTCTTGTGTGCTGTGCCTTTCAACAAATTACAAAGAGATCATAAGCTCAATCTTTACTAATTTTCAGCCTTGTGATGGAATGTTAGCAAAATCTGGCCCCTGATGGGTGAAATCGTTTGAAGGCCATCTACCAGGTGAGTCAATAAAAGCGCAATAATTAGATGGAAGCCATATTGTAAGAACAAAAGCGAGTTCAAGTAAATAATGTTTATTTCTAAATAGATCATGAATTTACCTTTCAAATGGTGAAAGAATGGTGAGGATTGATAAAGGCATTGCAAAGATATGCTTATTTCAATATTATGGTAGGAAAACAGTTCTGTCCAAATGCGGCATTCCT
>JXSR01S006333.1:41448-70512 GCA_000969725.1 Ophiothrix spiculata
CTATATACCATGTTTACTGTCCCAGGCACTGTCTTTTAAGGCGTAGTGAGAGTGATTACTCGCCATCACTCTCCTTAAATGAAGCTGAGGAGAGCTATTTATCAATCACCCACCATTGGCATAAACAATTGCAAGGCAGAATATGAATGATACAATTCCTTGCAATTTATGTCAAATCACTCTCCCACAACAGCTCACCTAAAAATCTGGAGAGTGATTTGCAGCTCGCCTGGCATTTTTCAAAAGACAGTCCCTGCTGTCCCAACAATGTCAGTAGTGTGCGCTTGTGAGACTTTTTGCTTGTCGAGTTTTAAAAGCTGCGCTGGAAAAATATCATCATATCAAGGTGAAGTATATGACCAGCATTGGAATTGTGCCGTTCTTAATAAATGGAGTATTGCCATAAATGGGAAAATTTTGTCAAAAAGACAATCCAGCACCTCACTCCCTGTCCGAGTGACGTGCAGGATTGAGTCTTTGACAAAATTTTCCCATTCATACAATTATATCTGCAGTTTTTGCACTTTTGTCCCACACAGAATTCTGCACCAAAGCAATTGATCATAAGACAAAGTCACAAGAAATCTGATATTTTCAGTCACTTGGTACTTGGTGTGGTAATTCCTTTCCAGCAGGATCCTGCTACAAATACTGGAATGTAGTCACTATTGTTGTTTCAAATAATTCTCGGACACGAAAATTTTGACCCTTGCCTTGCGTAACATCATTGCGTGTGCATTTTACGCGAGTACACAACGCTTTTCAGGCACGAGCGATGTCGCGGCACTGTGGACTACTGATTGGAAATGGTGCTGCGTACTTCCCGGTGTCCCGTTCTTGTCACAACTTGTGGATACGCGTTGCCGTTGGCTGCGTTCAGAAATCATGTTCATGTCCGAATTTTATTTGAAACAATAATAGTACTGAAACAATGCTCATACTATTATTATTGAAACAATATTAGTACAAAAATGGAATTTTGCTTTTTAATACAATTTGAAAATATATAATCACTGTTAGTGGTAATACTGTCGCAAATCAATTGGACTAGTCAATCACTTTGTATTGAATTGTTTCCTGCACCTGTACATATGCCTGTCTCAAGTGGATCATCACAATTTTGCTATAAAGTGGATGAAAGTTACCATGTAATTTGCACCTATGTTTTTATTATAATATTAAGCTATTTTTTTCGTCTTGTGGAATTGTGATTAATAACTGTTCTTGTAGACTTTGACTTTGTTTTTATCATATGCTTTTAGCGGTGCGCCTGAAATAAGAGACGGAATTTCCTACACTGAACTGAATACTATGGTTGTATGGTCACTAGCCACACGCTAGCGGACCACCACATTTTTAAATTTTATCTAGATAAGTTCGTCATTTTTAACACTAGAAAGTTGACTGACCCCTCATTTTAAAGCTAATAGTCTGCTCTTGTCTTGAATGAAATGGTTTGTTACAGATGATTATAAATGCTAATTTTTATTTTAATAAACGCATTGCACACACACATGCACAGCCACAGTTCATTTTTTTCGCAATTAGGTACTAAAAATTTAATTTAAAACTGATTAATTAAAGCAATATAATTCGTGAATTGTGAAAATGTTGTACTACATAAAGCCATAATTTAAGTTAATTCATTTTTCGTCTAAAAAAACATCGGATGACCACGTGAAAATTCATGAGTCGGGGCCCATGATGGCCCATGGCCATGCATTGCAATTGCCGGCCACGCGGGCATGGTCGATTCGCCGGGTCCAGATTCACCACAATTACCAGCAGTTTTCACCCCCTTTCAACAAACTACGCTGGGCGAAAATATATAAAATAAACTTATATTTTCTATTTAACCGGTTTTTCAAAAAAATACTCACCGGCAGATAAAACAAACAATTAAAAAAGGGCAAAAATCCTAACGACAAAAAATTCTTGCTAACTCGTGACATGCAAAATGGCGAAGAGGAAAAACCAGCGTTTCCAGACATCGATCAGGGGGTGTAACTCTGATGTAAAGCGGTACAAGTAGGGAAATAAACTCCCCGTGAAAGTAAGACCTTTTTTTAAACAAACAACATTATCTATTACCCAAAATTTTAGGCAAATGTTGAATCAGAAAACATACTATTTTACTCCAAAAATTACTCCAAAAATTTTGATCATTGCTGTACACAGTCTACGATAGAGGAACCCCCGTGCGGACTCTTACATATCCAAATTAGTCTCTTTACAAGGCACTTTGAATACAGCATTTTTGCTGTACTTTTGATACGACTGCGTCGGCTGTAAAACGTCTAGAGGAAATACTTATCAGTCTCTACCACGGCATTTGACCTTTCTTATCATGTAATTATACAAACATGATTTTGGAATTCATAATTTTGTGGTCCGCAGGCTAGGCCCCCGAAGTTCAATTTAAAAGCAGAAGAACAGATATCAGAAAGTACTGACATAGGCCTATAAATAATGAAAAAATAAATATAAAAAAAACCCTGACATTTATAAAGTGCCAAAAACCAAACCATTTTGCACTAAGGCGCTGAAAGGCAACAACAAATATTTTTTTGCTACACTGATTTGGTTTGTTTGGCACAGAGCCGAGAATAAAAGTTTAGGACCCAAAAAACCTACTCTATAAATGTAAAAAATAGTGAAAAAAAAACGAGTGAATCCCAATTCACTCGAAAAAGACAGTAAACCACTCACAGATAGCTACAGATGCCGGCGCAAAAGAGAGAAAATGACAGTGAATTTTCACTCCAAAACGGAGTCACTAGGCCTAGTGAGAGTGAACACCACTCAAAAAGTGTCCTGTCCTCCATTTAACTCTTTAAAGAGTGGTCATTCACTGGCTTAGTGTGAACGTCACTCCTTTTTGAGTGAATTAATACTATTTCACCATTTACTCAAAAAGGACTGACATTCACACTCAGCGAATGAATGTCTGAAATATATAGTAGAACGAGTATTAAAAATGGTCATGGTGAAATATTCAAGAGCTTTCAAGTTCACTTTTAAATGTTAATAGTCTTTGGATTCCATAGTGTAGCTAGCTAGCTCACCTCCCCGGGCTCACCTCTTTCGTAATCAATCAATCAATCAATGATACAAGTACTTGCATGATAACATGCATACCCCATGAAGGAGTCTATTCGTACAGGGGACCCACTGCTTGACGAAGTTGGTGTCACGGTGCCTCAATCTTTAAAAAGACCAACAATTTCAACTCAGAGTAAAGTAGGCCTAGGCCTATAAATCTAAAAGAGTGACATACATGACGTCTTTTCAGCTCTTTTTGAGTGAAACCCCGTTCAAATTCAACTTCAATTTCACTCGAAAAGACCAACGAGATATATCGTTGAACTGAAAGACTGACATCTTCTAGTGAAACAAATTCACTCCAAGAAATAGTGACCGTTCACTCTGACTGTATGGTTTTGATCAAATTTTAGGGTTGGTAAATGAAAATATTAAGGTCCCGGGATCAGCCCGGCCCGGGCCTACTTGAAAAAACAAAATAGTGAAGTCTTCCACAGATCCGTGCCGCATGATATTCTTCTTCACTACAGCAGTGATAAATTTGATCATGTAGCAGCGATGGTAAGTAGCAGACGACATTGGCTCGTTCTAACAACTGTTAAATTATATTTCTAAAATATATCAATAAATCATTTTTTTTCTATTTTTATTATCTGATAAAATTAAATAATAAAAATATAAATATTTTATTTGACTTTTTATTCAAATCAAAATTTATAAATGAGTGCATAAAACTGAAAATATTCGAAATTTCAAAAAGCCTACCCATTTAAACCCTTCCCATCATGCTTTTGATTTCCTCTTGACACGTCCACTTGCTTCTGCAGAAACTGTGTGTGTTTACGACGAAAAACCCATCAAAATGTCGGCCGATTTGTTCACTGTTTTACGTAAATTTTACGATGAATACATGGGAAACACCCCGCAGAAACTGAAGATCGTCGATGCATATCTAGGCTATATTATGTTGACAGGAATTGTGCAGTTCTTGTACTGTGCACTCGTAGGCACATTCCCGTTCAACTCATTTTTGTCTGGATTTATTTCTTGTGTTGGTTCTTTTATTTTAGCCGGTGAGTTCGTTAAAGATTAAGCTAAGATTGATTCAAGAACCCTACATTTTTATTCACTCTCTTAAGCAAACCACGAACATGCTACACAGAACTGTCTTGAGGGACTCCCTGCTGAAGTAGTTACAGCATCACCTGGAGTGCTGGACTTTTTACTCGCACTTTTGTACATAGTTTGCACTAGATTAGAACTCTGTTTCATGCGTCGACTTGATCCGACTCATGTGCACACACAGTGCGTTTCATCCTCATGTATTTAAGTCCGCACTATATCGGAAGAAGAAGAAGAAGAAGAATGAGATCTGTAGTGTACAACATTGTCATTGTTTTTGTTAATGTTGGCGTTCGCCGTAATTTGAAAAGTTTCTTCATCTTCCTCATTACATGGCGACAGACAGTACAGTCTAATAACTATTTTAATAAGCCACGGATGCGGCAAAAAATCTAAATCTTAAGACTTAATGATGCGTGCCATCAATATTTACTAATGGTCGTGTTTTTTTACCTGGGTACATTTTGTGTCACAAGCCCTTTTTTCCCACAATAGTCCTCCCGTCTCAGTTTATACACTATAACTTGAAAACAGTACATTTAAAGTGAATCAAAGTATATATATTCTGAAAGCTTATACTGTAGCGGATGCAAATAGCACAACATTATGTTGATTATACAGGGTGGCTCAAAATAATACAGGGTGGAACAAGCAAAATATTTACAAAAAAGAGGTGTTGATTAATTGTTTCTGGTGTGTATACAGATTGATAACAAAAACAATTAATACATTTCCTAGACAGTTCATCTAAATACCCTTCCAGGCATATGCAAATTTAATTTGATAACGAATCCAATAGTCAAAATACAGGGTGTCCAAAATTTAGTTATTTTTTTCGCAAACATACTAGTATTTTTGTATGTTACAGCATATAAGCAAAAGCGGACCTACGTCATACGTAGGGCATACGCAGGGTATACGCAGCACAATGATCTAAAAATAACTCACGTTGGACTTCGTGCGCGGTGAAAACAATCAATACTTCAGCCAGGTATCCCTTCATTTTCTTTCTTTTTTAGCCAGACGAAAATCTGTGAAATGATGAGCTGTTTGTCATTTTGTTATGAATTGAATACCACACATCTCATATGATTTTGGAATCGAAATATTTTGACAATTTGCTAAAATCAATTGAAGTTTCCGCGAGCCGTCATTTTCTCAATTGAGTTCAATGGGAAGTCAGCAAATGTTTTCACCGCGCTATTTGGACAAACGTCCCGGATGTAAACAAAACGCCCGGATGTCCGCTCCTGCCTATGGCACTTTAAACAACAAAATAATTAACCATTTTGAATGTAATTACATTAAAACATACCTCAGTATTACTAAATTATTAAAATCAACCATAATGCCACTATTAAGATGTATATTAAACATATAGGGTGGTTCAAAGTGTATAATATAATAATACATGTAAGTATTTAACCATTCATGATTCATTCACATACATTGTGCACCTACAACCTGATGTGTATTTCACAATTGATAAAGCCAGTTAAAGTAACATAAAACTTCATTCCAAATTATTCTTCATGTGTGTAATAATATGATACTGGCAAACACTGGGTATGAATTTTTGTTTTTAGTACTGTGAGAAAAAAATAAAACTTTTGACAAATATTTTTGATAAAAATGATAGATGTATATATGAAGAGACAACTTAAGGGAGAAAAATGTCATGTTGCTCTCTAATTGCAAAAAAAAAAAGATATTTTTGTTAAAATTTTGACCAAAATGGAGACTGAAAAGGTGTCACGACTATACTTACCAAAATGAGAATCAGCCAGCATGTTTTTCTTAAAGTATGAAATTAATATAATTGTGCATTTCTACTGTAAACAGTATTAATTTTAATATGCATGATAATAAATTCCAAATTTTTCACGAAATTGCTCAGGAAAGGGTGGGAAAAAAAAGCATTATGTTCGTTACACTTGGTGTCATAGCAAACTCAAGACATTCAACTTGGTAAAAAACACAATGAAAGCCTTCATGGTGTTTTTAAAACGTCCAAAAATATTAATAATAACATAAAATGTCCTTATAAAAGTTTTTTTTCAAAAGATTGAAAAACGTATAAAATTGTGGTGTCATAATGTAACGAACATAATTTCATTCATAAAAAAAAAAATCTTGACTTTTGCAGTTTTTTGGTAAACACAACAGTAGGTGGCCCCATTTACTATGACTTCATCATTTTTGCCAGTCTCAGAGCAACCCAGGTCACAAGTTAAAGGTCAAAGGTTTAACTCCTTTATTATGTTCGTTACATAAAATGACACCGTAACGAACATAAAGACGATCGGTCTTTGAGAATTTGCAGCTGCGATTCAACAAAAATTGCATTAATACAGGGTTTTTCGGAACATTTGGTTGAAATAAAGGAGGATTAGGGCAATGATTTTGTTGTCTTCATTACAACAAATACAAAATGGTGATTTTGTGTTGTGTCATTGTAACGAACTGAAGTTGTTTGCATCAGTTTATTTTATTTACATGTATTCCTTCAGTCAAAATTTGTTAAAAAAACAAAAATGAAGAATTAAAATTTCTCGCAAATGTCTTCTGTGATTTTAAAACAGTTCATTTCAATAAGATGTTTGGTGAAATACCAGTAAATACAATGAGTTTTGGTGTCATTGTAACGAACATAATTGGTTTCATATTGGACCTCATTAATGTTCAGATATACCCTGGTGCTTCAAAGTGCAATAAAAAACATTTCTATTTTGTACAAATTCCATTTGATTTTTTCCAAATTCATTTCCTGAAAAATGAAAGCAATGAGTATTTAGGGTAAAAAAGTTATGTTCGTTACAGTGTCATAACTTTGCGGCCCGTCTGGGCACTAAGCGCAATATGCAATTTTTTTTTGATGGTATAAAATGGTAAACGGCATTAATTGAAAGATATAAACAATAACAAAACCCATTATCTGTTTATAGGGAAGTTGTTTATTTGGGTATTGTTGACAATTTGGTGTCATTGTAACATACGCAATTTCACCAGAATTACCCACATAGCACCATATTGCAGAAAAATTCAAAGGAAAGTTATAATGTCCATGTCGTTTTCACTTGCAGCAAGGTTACCTTAGTTTATTATCAGAAAATGAAATTTATTCTGACAGTTTTAGTTTTATGACACCAAGACCCCAACATGTTTGCCAGTATCATATTGTTACACATGTACAGGGTGAATTAAAAGATTAAGCATTCATGACTTGTGGAGCTCACATACATAACATATTTTAAGTTATATTTCTTCATTTCTAAGGATATAGATTCCAAGATAAAGACATTATTTGGCCTACGTCATGTACATGTATGTGATAATTATTGGTTGAAATGAAATGCTCTCAATTACATTAAACATATAGGGTGGTCAAATTTTGACAGGCTGAGTATCAACTTTTTTGTACAAACATATAGGGTGATCAGATGTTTTTGTTAGGCTGTAGTAGTTGCTGTTAACTAGTTCCTGTCACTAGCATCTTAATTTTCAAATTCAATTTAATTGTTCATTGTTCATTCTTCAGGTTTTAATACAAATTTCCCAGGAAAAAAACAACTTTTTTGAAAAGAAAAGAAAAGGAAAACATTCACACCGCAGTCAAATGCACAATCTACATGATATTTAATCACATTATTAATTATGTTACTTAATTAATACTTTAATTATTTTCAGAATTTATTTCCACAGGGTATCCCTTTTTCTAACAAAATAGAGAATTCTTGATATGATTTATAATTTTATGTTTTTGGATAACATTTTTGCCAATATTTTGCTTGACAATTGATGCCGGTAGAGTTTCAATTGCATTGCACAGATATAAATATTGGTTTTCTAAAAGTAATTAATGAGGCCTAATTATTTTAAATTGTCTTTTTATTAATTATTTACATTCTTGAGTAATGTTATTTGATAAATAAATCACTATCTTTATGATCCAAAGGGAAATTTGTACTCTAAGAGTACCCATTATCAATATTTGTACTTTTCCTCCTCCGCATCCCCCCTCCTCCGCACCCCCCACCACCCCTGACTAATTATACTTAACGAACTGTGACAATTAGCACAATCATTTCAAACATTTTTCATTTATACAGAATAAAAGCTGGATAATTTCTCATTAAAATAAGACCAAATTTAAGTCTGTGTGATTAAAAACAAGAAAGATACATGCTTCCGAAGACGAAACTTGCAGTAAAAGCGTGACACCACCACCTTTTTAATGTACCCAGTATAAAAAATGCGACCATATGTGGTCCTTTTCTTATCTTGGCAATAATATAAAAAGAAATAGTATTCCTTGGCAAGCCTTGGCTTGGTCGGAAATAGCGATGTTCAACTCCCAACTAACTAGTCAGGCATGAGATTTTTCAGCTGGTTCCAGCTTTTTTGGATGTCAAAATTTCAGCAACTTTATTTATTTTCAGCCCGATTTGAGGCATTTTTTACCAATTTCGCGTGCTTTTCCAGTGTTTCCAGCTTTTTTCAGGAGGATGTAATCTCATGCCTGACTAGTCTAGGTCATATAAAAATTTCGGAATTTATAAGTTAATAAGGCAGCACTGGTATGGTATGCCTTGTGATTATTACGGTAGAGTTAAGTGGGGTGGGTTATGATCGGCCCACTACAATTGGTGGCAATGGTGGGATATTGGCTTAATTTAGAGAATAAAAGATGGCGATTTATTGTTTTGCCTGTTATCTATTGTCTCATAATGGATGGGCGTACATTATGTACGCCCATCCATTATGAGACGATAGATGACAGGCAAAACAATAAATTGCCATCTTTTATTCTCATTCTTAGACTTAGTCACAAATTTGAGTCATTTATAAACCAAAAACGCTGTAAATTATTGCCAAAAACTATAAACATTTCATTGGAAAAACGTACACCCCCTATTCAAACATGAAATATTCCAAACATCTAGTAAAGCTGTTCGCACCGGATGTGTGCGTAAACCTGCATCGCACCGTGATTTTGAATGCGCGGCTCAACTGCGTTTCTGCTGAATGCACTGTCATCTATCGTCTCATAATGGATGGCCAAAACTCCTAGCAAGTTCGTAAAATTCTTAATCCTGTGTCTTGTTTAGGAGTAACTTTATCAAACAATAGTAAATTATTGACTGTTACTTCAAGTCCACCATCTAATTGACAAGTCCGTTGACTAGTTTATTGAATATTGATTTAGATTGATCAATAGCTGATTTTAGCTCTACTGTTATTGATGTCTGCTGGTATTGTACTTCCTTTATTGACATCAATAATTTTCCATTAATTCATCTACAAAGTCTGCCACTGAGTACCCTATCCCCCCCCCCTTATATCTTTTGTCATCTTATTATAAATGAAATCGCTTTTTTTTTGGTTGTAATTGAATTTGATTCACAACCACTTACTACATGTAGTGTAAACGGTGTAAAGTGTACGCATTGAAATTCCTACATTGATGAGTAGTAGTACTAGTATATAGTTAGCCAAGATTTTAAATCCGGTTTTGTCCCCATCACGGGGGTGACCAGATTCACCTCACACTTGCGGCAACCGCCCTCACTCACTCCCTCCACCTCACCCGATTCAACGTGTCCTCCCTCCCTAACCTGCTAACCCAACCCTTCTACTCTCCTCCTCTTCGGTCGCCCTCTCCTCAAACTACCACCATGAAATCAAGTGCCCTTCTAAGAACATGCCCTTCATCCCTCCTCAGCACATGCCCATACCAACACACACTATTCGCCTTCCCCAAACTGTCCACTGCTTCTTTCACACCCAACATCTACATCAAGTCCTCAGTCGTCTTCCTATCCCTCAACTTCACACCACACATCGATCTCATCATCGCTCTCTCCACCCTCCTCAAAATTTCCATCTTATTTTCACCCAGACGCAGGGGTATAAATTCATTCAAATTTCAATGCTGCGAGAATCTTTTTGGATTCTTGCAAATCTACCAGGGAAGAATCTTTGCAAGAATCTTTTGATTCTTTTGTATTCGTACACAGTGAATTCTACTCTATTTATTAGAATCTATTTGCATTCTGGCAAAATCTGCTAGGGGAAACTCTGCGAGAATGGATTCTCGCCGAATTTTTAGCCCTGCAGACACCACGTTTTGCTGCCATACATCATCACCAATCTCACAAAGCTCGTATATGTATACATCATATCTTCAAAGAAAATCTTTTCCCAAGTAACATCTCTCCACATTCCTTCACCCATCCATACCTCACTCTGGCTGTCACAGCAGCCTCGCAGCCTCCACCCCCGCTAATTTTATCCCTTCACCGTTTCCACCTCATCGCACACCTTTTCCACCTCTTCCCCTGACCCTTCATCTTTTTTCTTGCATCGTCCACACACAAAATCCCTTGCCAAACTTGGAGTTATTCTCTTCATCTTTGTACATCTCCCATGGATCCATTTTCTACATTTCTCACACCACACAGAGTTTGCGTTCACCCTCTTTCCACATTTGCCGCATGGATCTATTTTCAGAGTTGCCAGTTTTCAAGAAATTTCTTGAATTCAGGAAATTTTGTCAAGAGATACATGGTTTCAGGAAATTTTTGTATGTGTAAAGAATAGTAGTGTGCAGTCAAACAGTAGTAAATTTGTCATTTTCAGGAAATTTTGAAGCCTTTCACTGGCATCTCTGTATTTTACTCATTGACACCACTCCCTCAACCCCACTCACCAACACTTTTGTCTTCTCCATATTTATATGAATCAGTCGATATAATGAAATGCAGCATCCTAGTGACTAAAAGTCACATCTGCTCTTCATTTTTGTAGTAAATATTTGAATGTGTTTTAAAAATCAATAAATCCTAGTTTCAATGGTTTTGGGGGCGCTCGGTCTTATTACACCTGTTTGTTTAAATTTTGTGGTGTTATTTTTTGTCCTGTTTATAAACTGCAATGAAATCTAACCATTTTCTCCACTTTTTTTCTATTTCAGTTTGCTTAAGACTTCAAGTTAATCCTTCGAATAGAACAGATTTTAAAGGAATATCTCCGGAAAGGGCATTTGCAGATTTCGTTTTTGGTAGCATTATACTTCATCTAGTGGTGATGAACTTCATTGGTTAGAGTTTGCCAGGTAAGTAACCCTTAAAATCATAATGGCATATCACATATTCAAACCAAACTTATCAAAACGCCTTATCAAAAACCAAAGAATTTAGGAATCTGTATTCTGACACTTTGGTCAACATTAACGCAGTTGGCCGACGTCTGATATCTCGCACAATTTCAAAATAAGACGCCGGTAATGGTGAATCAGTCGTGGCACTCGATTTCCCAGTATCCTGACATCATTTGTTTTGATTGTCAAACACTTATCATGCGTGGTGCATTGATGATTTTGCGAATTATAGTTAAATGGTGTGTCATTCAGGTTGCATGTAAACATCACCATAAGGCATTTAGTTAACCTCTTTACCAAAGCCTTCCTCTTCAAACGATTGCAGAAATCAGATATGACGAGTGAGAAACCAAGGTGTACAATTCTACTGGTCAAAATTATACTAAGATTTTATGATTAGCTGTTATTACTGGCAGTAATCAGCAGACTGAGCTACAGTTGAAGAACCAAGACCAAGAGTACCAGTATAGGCAATTAATCCCAGTATAGACGCCATCTTGGCTCATGGCGGTTGACTCAGTGTACCTCTAAGTCTATCTTGTATGAATTTATTGGGTTCGTGTCCGTTGTCCAACATAACGAGTTCATACTCTGTTTGCAAAGATTTGGCAAAAGTCATCAGATTAAAAAAAAGCTTGCATCAATTTCAATTTTTGAACAAGTGTGAACAAGCACAGGTGTTACAAATTCAAAAAGCAAATTTGATTGATGACTTATCTTATTTTCATGCAAAAGTGCTTTCAATCGTTATCTTTTTGCATATATTCTTACAATGTAAACAAAATTTGTCATCAAATTTAATTAGCAAGTGACCTAGATTGATTGATACTTGTTTGCCATTGTAGAACGGAAATCTTGTTGTTGCTCCTATCGTTGAACAACAAAAGCAAGTAAAAATATACACATTGATTTATCATCCATTTTGTGCTCAAATGCTTTTTATCTAATCAAATAATAATTCACTTAAAAGATGACTAAGTAAGAAGATGGGTCACCTGTTAACCACTGAAACTTCACAGAATTTATCTCTCAAATTCTTATGTCTCTAGTCTGCAAATTATGTAAATGACCTAAGAGAGGATGAGGTCCAATATTTAGTATTCAAAACATAGATAGCATTAAATACTTCACCAAATGTTCACAAATACTTAAGCATGTTTTGATTGAGACAGTTTTTCTTTTATTGAATTTTACAGGTGCTACAGTATTGGTTTTGTACATAATTCAGCCATCACACTCAGATTCATCAGGAAGCACGAGGACATCTTCACCTTCAAATGTTGCTCCATTCATCATGACACAAGGACCAAAAATCACTGAAAACGACAATGACTGTAATAAATAGTGCACAGGTTTGATTTTCAATCAGTAAAGACACTTGCACTGATAAAAACAAGGTGTTATTGTATATTAATTTTTGAAATTGAGTTACAGATTGTTTTCCTAGACTTAAGTCAGCTGGTCTCAAAGCATCAAGAACAATGTACAGTGGAACCCATTTGACACAAAATCTGTGGGATAACAGATTTTAATTTGTGACAAAATCCTGATAAATCACGATTTTGTATTATCCATCACTTACTCACTGCCAGTGACTTACAACCAATTTTGTGTTACAGTGTTTGTGTTATAACGGGTTTTGTGTTAAAGATGACTCACTGTATCTTGCACTTCAAATCAAATATCTGAATGACTGTAACCATGTAAGGGGCCGCTTCAAAACTGATCCAGCTGTTGCCTTCCGGTTCTAGGACATTCTGGCCATTTCAACCAGAATAAACAATAGCCAACCTCCCAGAACCGGCAGACAATCACCTTTTTAGCTTTGAAGCGGCCCCTAAGGCAACATGCTACTGTACTGATCATAATAAGTTTAAATAAATGGAGACTTCTTTCTTAGTCACATAATAAGACAATTCAGAGAGTTGTTTGGAATAAGTTTGTTTAAATTTATATCTGTAATATTAATAAATTAATTTGTAATCATGGAGTTTAGAATTGGAATTGGTACTTGCCGCCATCTTGTTACACATCTATTGGGCTGAGTTATTGTATCGTCAGAATTTTAGAAACAAGGCAATCAGTCGCTATAATGCAAATCAAAGATTAATTGGACTATGTAAACAGAAATCCAGGTTGCAGGGCCCATTGTTTGTTAATGCAATCCCTACCATGGATTTTTGTTTACAATGTCCAAGAAATTATTGCTTTGCCTATACAGCATGTGATAAACAATATGGCAGCCATTAACTCACCAATTTCCTTTTTATCTTTCTGTAGTATAAATTTACCTTCAACACATTTTTTGTAATGTTCAATTTATGTATCCCATGTCAAATTGTCATGTGAGTGCAAGAAATTTGTATCTGCAACAGCTGCCATTTTTCATAAATTTACACTGCACATTGTAGGATGTCCAGTCTTGGGTGGGAGGTTCTTCAGGTGACACCGTCACCTGAAGAACCATTTTAGGAGCCATTGATATATACTTAGACAAATTTTGGAAGAGTTTTGTCGCATTCTCATGTTAAGGTGTGTGTTAAAATAAATACTGTATCACATAATGCAGCCATTGCAGGTACTACTTTCTTGCACTCACTTGACGAAATGTGCATGTGAATGATCGAATGATCTTACAGACTTGACAGGCTGCTTAATTAGAAACCACATCAATTTTCAAAAGTAGAATTATTGATGATCTGGAACGTTTCCTACATTTGTTTCTTTCTTTATAAATTTTAGTAAAAATCAGTACTGAAGAGTTCAAATGAAATTTTGTTCAATCCTTGTCATCTGTCATGCAATTTGAAGGAAATTATTTTTATAGACATGATCATGGATTAAAGTACATCATTCTGTATAAAGTTTTGACATTGTAGCCCTTGTGTCAAGCACTGGAAAATGAAAATAAAATTGTTTTTTGATGTAAAAATGATGAATTATTTTGATTTTATTTTGTGAAATATTATAAATTGTGATATAGCAACCAATTTTAAACTATTGGAAATTACGGAATCAACTCACGCAAGCAATTCTACAAATGTACTTTGGAAATTCCCCAAACTTGTCTAGTTTGTGTAAAATTAATAAGACATGTTGCAAGAATGTATTTGGATTCTGAAAGAAAGACTTCTGATCCTGATTTAAATTTAATAGCTGCCATGTTTTTGGCAACTGACATGTTTATACATGCCAATCACATTGCGGATGACTACATTTTACAAACTTCACTTTACAGCGATCATGGGATATAAGAGCAAGCTGTATCACTCCAAAATTGTACAAAATAATGTGGATGCTATTTGCAAAAGTGGATTCTGTAATTACTAACCCTACTTAAAGTAGTTGGACTATTGCTTTGGAAATAAATAAGTCGAATGAAATCACAATCTAAATTTTAATCTGACTAAGGTAAACTTTAGGCTGCAATCACATACAAGTATAAGAATACGGCGAGGAGGCAGTCATACTCTTACTGACGGGGATAATTACTTGTCAGTTTCAAATACGAGTACCTTCCCTCATATAGTGTATATCGTATACTGTATACTTCTATGTGATCGCTGCCATTTGTTGCAGTCTCTTAGGTCTGGAAATGAAAGGCAGCTAATGATAAAAACATGACCATAATGCACACCCTGTTAGTGTAGATGCTCTTGAATGGGAGTACAATTTACGGAATAAACTGCTCTTGATCAAATTGTGAGTGCAGGTCACAATTTTATACTATAGGCCAAACAAAAATTTATTGGACAGTGAAAACAAAAACCCAGAATGCAGGGCCCACTGTTTGTCAATGCAACCCCTATATGCTGGATTTTTGTTTGCATAGTCCAATAAACGTTTGATTTGCCTGTAGTCACTACTAAGGCTTATTAAATATGAAAAGGACAATGTGATAGTCCTGATGTAAATTTCTGTACCATTACAGATCAATTTGACAAAGCCATTACTGAGGTGTCCCCGATGATGTGGTTTCCCAAGATCGGGGGTCAATTTCACTAACGTTAAAATGCATCGTTAACCCATCGTAAGACCAAAACCCATCGTTAGCTACGACCACCTCTTGACCCTACAGAACGTTAACAAAGGGTTTGATTTTTCCAATGCATAATTCATATAGAGTTGAACCTCGTTAACACAAAATTTGTTAGTACAAAAACCCTGATAACACAAAATGGGTGTTGCAAGTATTGATTTGCTATGTGAATTCAGTTGGATAATACAGTTTTTGTACAAAATCCTGGTATTCCTGATAACACAAACTAAACACTTTGGCCCCAGTGATTTTGTGTTGACGAGGTTCCACTGTACCTTACGATACAGTAGTGAACACATACAAAGGGTTTTCACGTCTTTGTGAAGTCCAGTTGTAGTTACGAGCTATACCCTTCTTGGCTACGATGCATCGTAAATGTTAGTGAAATCGATCCCAGGGTACATATCATAAAGCACAATGCATGCTGTCATAAGTATTTAGTTCATGCATCAATTGTCTCATTCGAATGTCCTGGGAAGTGATAATTGCGGTTCTCTCAATAGAAGGTAGACAAATTGGTTTATACTAATTTCTTTTGTTTTTGTTATTTTTAAAACCCCAGTATAACAAACTTTGGATTATAAAGAAGTAGTATGTTTTGGCAGCACTGTATATAACTCATTTATAAATTCTAGGCATTTCATTGGTTTATGGCCGTTTGAAAGTTTTTACCATCACCTCTGTATGATAGCTCTGACTCAAGCCATCGTCAACCTACCAATATTGATACACCTACCATATAGATACACCGGAGTGCACGCCACAACCTCGCTGCTTAGTCACTTATTGATTAGGTCACTGGATTTATATTGATTAGAGGAATTACCAGACAGAGGGGAACTTGGTTAGTGGAGAAGGATAGACAGAGGGAGGTTGGTCAGTATTAAGGGTTAGTCCAGGGATCTGGGCAAGGTCTACTGTATGATGGTAGAAACTATTATGGAGCTTCACTGAAATATGCATACGCTAAGTCACAGACTAGCCTTTTTTTCAAAGTCAACTTAGCAACTGTTGGATGATTGTGAAGTTATCAAAGAATTTATAAATGAGTGATATAAAACAAATATATTAATTGCCTTAAATTCATGTGATGGTAGAAATGTTGTCACTCATAGAAAGATGTATTGTTCCATTTCACAAGCTGGTATACCCTCCGTACCGGCTTGTAAAATGGAACAATACTTATCATACCACTATGAGAATTTATGACCATATTTGGAAATTAACAGTGACCAGTTTGTTTTTGTTGATTTTGAAGCTGGAAAAGGTTGCAAAAAATAAATAAAAAGATTGATGATTAAGATTGACTTATTGGTATGACAAATTTGTTAGTGGGTGTCTCTCGTAGAGATAGGATGAAAAATGTGACCATAAGAGCCTTAACCAACTGTGAGATCTCCATAGCCCAGAAGATCCAACATAAACAGCTCCTTTAATTTGGGCATGTAGCTCGAATGCAAAACACTAGGCTACCTAAAAATAGCCCAAGAAAGTAAAATGCAGGGCTTGAGACCAAGAGGCAGACCACCCAAGAGATGGCTTGACAACATCAGACTCAGAGAGAGCTGCCAAGATCTTTGATTGGAATCTGTCTGTGAAGCAAAAAGGATCACAGTACATCGTAGAACATGGCTTCTTCTGGTGAAACGGCTGCTATCTCTGAAGACTCCTAGTGACTCAGAGGGAGGAAAGCATTAAGTGCAAGTAAGTGCAAATTTGTTATTTGGTTCAGTGTTGGTATGATATGAGAAATTATTGCCTGCTCAGAATCATATCCAGGCTTGGTGGTGCTTGGCCTTGAGATGACACTTTGAGGTTGATAATTTCCCATATCATATCTCTGCTCCACCAAATAACTAATAATCTGATATATATATGTACCATAACACTCATACATGTAGAGAGTGTTTTTTAAAAACGAACTTAGTCCAATATAAATAGCTGCATGCTGGAGTTTGAATTGAAATTGTTCATCCAATTGTTCTGATGCATATTTTACCTCATATTGGGGAGGTCAGACATTCTTATCCAAATTACAAACAGATGGTCACTGCCCGTCAGGGACATTATTAATAACAAATTAACAATTGAAGAGGATTTTTTCCAAAACTATATGCATGTTTGAATTTCACTTTGAAATAATTTATCTTATTGTATGTGTGCATTGAAGTGCTTGTAGGAAGTTTTGATCAACATGATTTAACTGACAGAAACCATGAAAACAGTAATATGACCCGATTTATAATCTATGCAAATATAGCAGGTGCCAGCAATTGGACTATAAGTGAGTTTTGGAAAAACACTCTTCAATTTTCTTTCTGTCTTGCCTGATTATGGCACTAAGCTAGCTGGCAAATATCTAACATGAATATCAGAGTTGTTAGATATTTGCCTGCTAGCTTATTGTGGTAAGGCGTCATGCCCAAAGACATTCTCTTGTAACATTCGCTCAGTATTATTCACTCAAATGAAGGTTGAATGTCTCTGTGTGCATGAATATCAATGTGAGCCGATGTCTATTCCTGGCGGAGTAGAGAGGCAAAGTTCTTTCGGTAAGGAATAAAAGTGTGAACAAATGTGTGGAGGGGTGGAGTTGGAAGAACAAGGGAATATCATTGAATGAAAAACACTAATTGATTGGTGCTCATGCGAGTTCATGTTTTTTAAACGTGTGGCCTAAACCATTGATTTACAACATTGTACATTATTATTAGAGAATATAGAGAAGAAATATTGTGTGTCCCATCATGCATTGCTTCCTATTTGAAATTTTGTACAGGAAGTCATGTGAGTAGTTAGTGATGAAACATACCCAAAATGCAAGATTGCAACAATACCCCTGGAACAATACAATTTGATTTATGGGCATATCGTCTCTAACTACTCGCATAATTTCCTTACAAACGATCCAATAGGAAGCAATGCATGATGGGATACACACAATATCTTCTCTTAGAGAACATCATGACTTACTGACGTGTAATTTTGATATAGATCTTTACTTTATCAGCTACACTACTTACATTGTAGAAACAAACACAAAATTTTGATCACAAATAATTTATTAATCTAAGCAGCTATCTTTTTCATTTCATTGACTATCATAGTCAGGGCATCTGTGTCATACTCAGAAGGTGGGTAGGAGTACTGAAGATAAGGGGACACTTGAACCAATCGCTTTTGTAACTCCTTTATTCTATAATTTGGTATCTGTACCAGTCTTTCAATAACATTTATATTACCAGATAACACATCATCTAATGGGATGTTATAGTTAAATCTCCCATAATCTAAGTCGTCCTGAAAAGGGTACCTGACAATCCCTTTTCTAGGTCTGAAAGTCACTGGTATACACCCAGCCATTATTGCATCATAAAATGACTTCCTTGTTGGAGAATCTCCTGGAGGTTGAAGGCAAAATATAGAATGGCGCATCCAGTCAATTATAGGGAGCTGTATATCATTCTTACATTTTGGCGTATTGAACCACACAGCAAATTTTTGTTCATCAGAAACAGATTCTGAAAATTTAAAATATTCTTCAGAAGTAGCAAATAAATTTCCCAAATATCATGCAATTAAAATGTTGCATCCTGTATGTCACAGTAACCCTTTCATGTTTCTGCCATTGACACTGAATAACTAAAGTGACTAGGAGTTTGAAAGTACGGACCTATTAATGTTGTAAAATGAACAAGTACTGGGACATGTGCCCCAAAATACATGATCATTCAGAAAACAACCAGAGTCATTACATGCAATATGAGATGGTTAATTTTGTGGTTCCTTTTCTTTTTGATCAAGTTTGTCTATTTTAAGTACCGTAACCCTGTGTTGGGATGACTTTAGACAAGCAAAAGGACAATATTCAATCTACATTGTAAATTGCCAATCATGGGTAGTGATCCTCTCTTTTAATTATGAGGTGACGACGACGACGACGACGACGACGACGACGATGATGACAGTAAAGTACATGAACGCAACAAAACGCAATATTATAGAGTGCATACCGTACATGTTCACACTTCCACAATAAACAAATATGTACATATACCTAAAAATATTAGAAAAAGGTTGGAGAAATTGCTCTAGAATAAATTGGATAAATTTGGGCATAGAATACGGTAAGATTGGGTCATTTGGGACTGCACCATTGACATGTATGAAATCGAAAAAAACTTCCTTGAACATATGAAGTAAAATGCAGCCAGCAATCCATGGCCTGCAGCCCGCAATTTATTACCTCCAGCCCTCAACCTGTACTTATGACTTTATTTTTGTGAACTGATGTTTACTCCCTAAATTTGCGAAAATATAAACATCATGAAAATTTATACTTTACAGTAAAGTACATGTATGCATCAAAATGCAATATTATAGAATGCAATTAGTCATTCATACTGTTCACACTTCCACAAAAAATATCATGAACAAGTGTACATGTACCTAAAAATATTTGAAAAACAAAGGGTTGAAGAAATTGCTCTAAAATAAATAGGGTACATCTGGGTAAAGGATACAATAAAATTGTATCATTTGGGACTGCAGCATTGATGCATAAAATATGAAGTAAAATGCAGCCTGCAGTCATTGCCCGCAGCCCGCAATTCATGGCCCGCAGCCCGCAACCTGTAGCCCGCAGCCCGCAATTCATTGCCCGCAGCCCGCAACCTGTAGCCCGCAACCCGCACTTCCTGTAGCCCGCAGCCCGCAACCCGCAGCCCGCAGCCCGCACTTTGGTCACTCTCCATATATACAGCCACTAATTATTTTCCATTTTTAATATATCATAGTATACATCAAGAAAACCTGATGACATATTTCATAGGGAATTAATCACATTCAATAACTTAGCAGGCTAAAGCAATTTGTGTATTGTAACTTTGTTCTGAACATTATAAATTTGGTTAAAAAAACAAATTGGTCTGCTTGATTAAATTAATGGTATAGTTCCATTATACTTTACATTGGAATGTCACAAACATTGAAGTGGGTCATTACGATCAAATTACTAGAAAGTATAGAAAATTACTTTACGATGCTCGGAAATTTAGAGATACTTTTTCTGGACAGTGTTATGTGAAACTTAATTCTTTGTTTTGTTGATTAATTGATTTTCTAATTAGTGAAACTTAATTATTGAGATCTTTGATTGCCACAGAAAGGGACTTTTTCTGAGTGAATTTTATTTTGTAATTTTAAGGTGATTTCCAATTCTATAGATAGGCAATTGTTTGCATGAACCAATCAGATGCTAGATGGTGGAATTTCCATAAGTAGATCATTAATCAGATCATCTTTAGGACTGGCACCTTGGGAATTCCAATAGCTATTTAAGGTGTTTGTATTTATCTTGCATTGTAAATGTACTAGATGGGAAATTCCCAGTGTGTTAAATAATAATGACCTCGTGGGGGAATTTTGATAAAATGTAGAAACCTTGGGCTGGGTCATGTGACTTTTGGGAGAAGTGAAATGGACGCTGTTTTGTGTGGATGGATTTTGACAAGTTGTAGTTATACTGATAAAGTGGAATTGACTTTGGAGCAGCTTGAGAACTTCTGGAGGAGCTGATTTTGGTGGTTGGAGTTTTACAGCTGAGTGGAGTGTGCTAATTAAACTTTGGATGGAGATAACGATAGTTGGAGTACAACGGATGGAGAATTAAAGACAAACTGTTATTTTGATATTTAATTTCCGAGTGGATTATGTGCGTTGGATTCAGCTTTTAAGCCAAGTGGAGCTTCGTTGTGATGGTATCTACCATCTATGGTCAAGGAGAGGAGCAAACAAAATGTTGTGATGTTTTAGTAAAGCGCGAACATTTTTATTAAAGACACAGCGATTAATTGTTGCCCCATTTTATTTTTACCCCGATCGAGCTTTAGCATTTCCCGGACCGAATGTTAACTTTCCCCGACCCGGTCGACCCCGGTTATATTTTTCCCGGACCGTACTGAACCCGAAAAAAGCTCGAAAAAAATTCCCGGCCCGGTTTCGGTCCGGTCCGGTCCGGGAAAATTCGGGGTTTCGGGTTTCCCCGCAGGGCCTTAGTAAGAAGACATGGGCTGGGGAATAGAAACTCCCGGAAAACTAACATCACATATACACTACATGTTATTGCACCAAAAAAAAAAAATACAATACAAAACAATACAAACAAAGCCCCTAAAACTCAAATTTATTCATAACCAGATAACAGTTATTTTTTGTACTGATTTCTCAAATGTCTTGGCGAAAAAGAATTTTTGATCTCATTATCAAGTGAATTCCAAATCAACGGCCCTGGGTTCTAACAGAGTGATCCGAAAAAGATCTTGAGTGTCTTGTTTGTTGAAAGATAAAATCGGAATTTGGCATTTGTACAGAAAAAAGAAGAAAAAATGGTGTAGATTTAAATTATCGATTAAGATTAGTACCATTCTAATATTTAATAAAACTTTCTATTTGAGTTACAATGTTTACAGCTCTTTCTCATGTCAATTTGTGGTTCAAATTTCTTTCATTTTGTCAAAACCTACCAATATACAGAAGGGGAGGGATTTAAAGTTTTTTTTAAATAAATATGAGAGAAACTTATGACTTTGGATAAGTAATGGGTATACCACGAAATGTTGAAAAATAATACCAATTTCAAATTTCGTGCATATTAATTACCTAATTTGCATATTTAAGTAACGCAAATCACACAAACTTTAAAAAAAATGCAACTATGCAATGGAACATCGTTGACTGTGGTTGAGGTGTCAAATGAAAGCTCTTGAAAAGATCAATCTATTGGTTTACTTTGGCAACCATCTCAGCTCTAGAGGGGATGTAGTGTACAAAAATGTAATAAAAATGTAATCTGCCCCACCTGAATTTTAGGAAATCTGGCCATGGATAGTATTCAAAGTAGACCAACAACTATAGCTCTTAGTATTAAGCTTATTTCTGCAAAGTTTCAGCTCTCTCAGCTTTTCCCAGTACATTTTTTTAAAGGTCGCCAATTCGTGAAAAATGAAATGCGAGAAAAATGCGTTTTAGGAAAAATTGTCAATTTGTCAGTAAAAACCCAACGAATATCATAATTTACACGTTCAAAATTAGTCTTAGTGAGGAATATTAAGCATAATTTAGATAACAACATCAATTCAATGTGGAAGGCTAACCATTGATTTTAAGAATTTTGAACAAAGTCCAAAAATTGGTAACATTGTTTGGTAAAAACAACGAAAAACGTAAGAAATTAAATACATGTATTTTCTATCAATGTCTATGGGAAAGCGATTTTTGGACGAAAATTGTCGTAATTAGCAAATGTTTGACAGGTCATAACTTTTGAATGGAATGTCGGATTTCAGTCAAATAAAAAGCAATCTACAGCTTGAAGTCTTCTTTCTTTATGGCAGAAAAAAAGAAAAATGATTTTTTTTTTACCACCCAATCCCTCCCCTTCCACCTAAAAAGTGCATCCTGTAATAACTTAAGCATATGATTATTTTAGTATTTAAATGATTATGCTTTTTTCTAAATGTTGCATGATCAGTTGATGATTCACCATTCAATATTAGAACTACATTTGGCCTTGGCCTTGTGAATCAGTAAGGTATCTTCGTCCCAACTAAGCCTTAAAATCCAGGGTTAAGCTGGGTAAGTTTTGGCAAATTACTATGAATTCGTGATATATGCTAAATTTGTTCACATCACTCAAATGCCTAAATCACTTTCCACTCACGACATGATGCGTGTTATTCCTTAACTTCATTATGAATAAGACACGGACTCGGGGGACTCTCTTTGAAAAGGGGTACAGGGATTTGGGACTCTTAAGACCGATCGCTCAGCCATTCCATAGGAACCCCATTTCAACATGTTTCGGTTCTTTAAGACCCCTTTCAACAACGAAAAATTAAAAAAAAATGTAAAACCTATATTACGCAAAATGTCCACTCCAAAGCCTCAAATTTGAACTTCAGTATTTTTTTCCAAAAAAGGCCACATACAATTGCTAGTTTGGTTCTCGTAGCCTTGGTTCTCGTAGTCGTCCAGAAGAATTTCTGGATTTGAGGAAGGGTCCAAATGAAAAATTAGCACTGTTAGTAGTTTTCCATATTTTCCAACAGTGCTCAAGAACAAGAGGACCCCCCCCCCAATTAATGTTAGATTCTCGTGGGCTAAACCCTGACGTTCCACGATTCTTGATCTATAGTGAAACTATTGAATTTGTGTAAGGTTTTCCAAAACTGTTTGGGAAAAAACTTTGTAAAAAATAAAAAAATAAAAAAGAGATTACACCAAATTTCAATTTAAGATTATGTGTACAAAATAATTAACTTATCATTGATCCGAGAAATGTACGTTAACATTATCGTTTATGAATTTTTCTTTGAATTCATATTTGAATATCATATTTGTTTAAATAAATTCATGTTTTTCAATTAACATAATACATCAAGTCCTATACTATTCACACAATTTTTAATGCAAAAAGTCAAAAACATTTTCTTGATTGACGCAAATGGGGTAAAAGGTTTGGGGCAATAAAATATAGACTATATAAATTGCTTAGAATCAAACATAATGAAAAAAGGTTGTAACAAACACGGCATAAGATAGTCCCAATATTGTCAACACTTTTTGAGTCTTTTGCTGTGATAAATTCCATCAAAGTTCATCAAGTTCATTTATCTGAAGTTATGAATACAAGAAATTTTAATGGTTCAAAAAGTAATATATCAAACAGAAAATGAGGTGTCTGTTTAAGTGTGTCAAAACAACTTAAAGGCACTAGCCTAGATTACATCTAGAATTCAAAATAAAACAGTGGAAATGGTGTAGTAACATTTTAAAAAGTACAAACATTTACAGAAATGGCTCAAATTGAGAATTAATTTGCAATACATCATTCTGTGATGGCGGTGTGACTATCCTGTGTTGACTAAATCCTAAATTTGTATGTACCTCAGATGAATTTACCAGATAAAATATAAAACAATGCTCCTGGAAATAATTTTTATAGTAAAAGAGAAACAATTTCATAAAAAATAATTTGTTTACCCACCAAAGGTGTAGAAACATGATCTTAAGTTTTGAAAATAGAAACGCCGTTTTCACACCATTTTTGCCGCCGGCGTCAAAAATTAAGGTTGCAAAACATTTGCAATTTAAGTTCTCCAATATTTCTCAAAATCATGGAAACTACTGGTAGGTTATATAGGCCTATACTATAAACATGTACTATTGATTCATGTAAAAAATATGTAGGTAAAAATTAGCGGGAAGAGTCTAGGCCAGTCCCTTTCATTTACACCCGCATTTACAGGATTCCATTTGCAAAGCAACAATAACCCTTCCGGTCGGGTTAAGATTAACTTATTTGCTCTCTTGTTCCAGTTTTTCTTTCTTTACCAAGCAAGGTACAGGGGTCAATTGTACAATTATTGTACTTCAAATTAACCGTTCCTTGTGGGTCATTATTAGTTACAATTGGTGCAAATTTGAAGTTTCGACTAACTACCTATACTAACAATAGCGTTTTTAGTTAGTTAGGCAAACCAAAATCTGGGGCCGAAAATACTACAGGCGTAGTACATGTAAAAGAGGCACAATTGTAAATTTGAAGCTTCGACTATACCTAACAATATCATTTTAAGGTAAACCAAAATCTGTGCCCGAAAATTATACAAGTACTACTAAACTTTTAAGAGACAAACTTCTATAAAGTGTTTCCGGTAAAATAGAAGGCCTTACAGTGGCCTTACATAGGTGAAGCGGTATATCTTCCCAAATTTCCATGGAAAAATAATATAATATATAGTATGCAACACGTAATTACTATATTCTAATTCATTATGAAACGGATGAAAATTCACCAAATAGTTTTAAGACACGTTTTTGTGATTGGTTCACCAAAGTATCAGGCTTCACAAATCCAGGGTAGGGGTTAACGGGGCCCTGCAATCTGGAATTTTGTTTACTCGGTCCAATGAATTATTGTTTGGCCGATGCTGAGATTATTAAATTCATTAAAATACCTTGACAGTATGCAGAGATAAACGTTTTGTGAAGATCCACGCCTAGAGTAATATAGTAGGGGAGCGTGGCCGAGCGGTTAGAGCACGGGTCTCGTAATACAGAGATTGTGGGTTCGAGCCCCGGGCCGGGCGGTTTTCGTCTCCTTGTTTCCTTGGGCAAGAAACTTTACTCTACTTGCTCCGTGGTCGGACAGTCACGTAAAGCCGTGGGTCCCCTGTGCGAATGCTCCTTCATGGGGCGCTGCATACAGTGTATACCTGGTGAGTCTATAATTGGTCTGTTTATTTCAAAATTCACTCAATGATCTTCCTCCCAGGTTTAAAATGTTAATTATTTTTTTCCAGTGTTTGTACATTGCAATATTGTGGCATATGATTCAGTTTTACAGACTGCAGTCATACGCAATGGAACTTCATCAATTTAATATATCATGTGTTAATTAGTTATTAAATACCCATCATGATATACTTAAGCTTGACCAAGGTATACTCATACTTGGCCTCTACTGAGTGAACAAAACCCAACTTCAAAGTTACTCATTTTACGGATGATATGGAATATGTGCATGCCCACTGTAATTGTAATAACCCTAACCCCAAAATTTTTCAAAATTAAGTATTCAAATTATATCATATTAAAGATGACCACGTAAGAGGTCCAGTTTCAAATTTTAGCTGATTTATTCTGTGATTCAATTGATTTGTTAATTAATATTTATTAATAAGAAATACAGAAAGATAAAAATATTTAGCTGAATCGGTCAAATCGTTTTCATTTTATTATCAATTTTGTATTCCAGAACCACATATAAGTATATATGTTACTGTCATGACTGTGTTAAATTAATTATGGTTACCATAATCATTGATAATTAGACATATTTTCATATATATCTCCAAAACGGAACATTATCCAGCTGTGAGATTTTACATGGGTTATGAGAGAAATGAGGCAATCGGACTATTTTGGTCTTTGGTTGGTATTTTTTATATTAATAATAGATCGACAAACATTGAACAGATTATTTCCAGGTGTGTAGTTGCTTTCCACTGTGACAAAATTAAGACACATACTCTGATTCTTTTAAAAACATATTTCTGGGATTTTTCCGCAAGGATTATGTGCAGATTTTATGTGCAAAACGCTCATTATTCTATCAATGCAAGTCATTCAAGTCAAGCTTTTCATGTCGTGCCCTCAAAAACATCAAAAACAATTATTCCAAATCAAATGGCTTCAACAAAATACCTATTTGTACGTTTATTCTTGGCTCGAGAAGCCATACACCGACTGGAGGTCTGACATATTGATATAACCTTTTATTGGCATTTGTACGTACGGTGGGGAAAGATGGGCAATGAAAGGCTATCAGTGGAATTGGCAGACCAAATTATATCATCAAGGTGCAGTATTGTATCTATTGGCAGAATTGCGCCGTTCTTGGAAAAGTGAATGGAGTATTGCCATTGAATGGGAAAATTCTGCCAAAAAGACACAATCCTGCACCTCGATCACTAGAGTGCATGGCCTGGCCAGAAATTTTTCCAGTTTAAAAATTAGAAAGTATTAGGAAGAAGTTACAAACCAATTTAATCGTATTTTTCCCGGGGTATTTTTAGATCACAACTCATGTTGATAAAATCAACTGTATAATGAGACATCAAAACGACTAATTCATATAGTATTTCCTTCATTTCCCTCCGATTGAAATTCACTGTATAGAATCTTATTATGTTGAAGCCTTAGGTTAAATGCCATGATTACCATATCCCTACAATTCTTCGTGGTGTTGATGGACGCATCAGTTTGTGTATAGAAACAAAAGTATCAGATTTCACCCTTAAGAGCACAGGGCATGCTGGTGTTTATAAATACAAAGGATCAAATGTTAAAGATATATCTCTATATATTGTGTTAGCAAAAATGCTTGGGCAACAACGATGCCGACTATTTTACAAAGAGCAAGTTAATTAACAAGCTCAGCGGGATAATTAAATAATTGGAGTATGGTCAAGTATTTCATTTACTAAAAATAATATGCCTGTACCTCAATTTAAGTTTACCTATTAGAGACTTATTATTGGTCATTACAATTCGTGGATTCTAAAATTCAATGCAGTTTGTTTTAAGTTCCAAGGCATTCAAAGACATCGATATTAAATTAAAACAAACATTTGTCTTTTTTCAAAAACTCTTTTATACGCTTGCGCAAATATTGTTATGTACACTCAACAAATATTTTCCACTTCACCAACACACCCATTTACTCATGATACTCCGGTTTGAAGACGAAACACCCTAATTTTGTTCTTAACATGCACTTTTTGAAAAGTTTGATACAATATCCTCCTCCACATCTGACCGTTGCAAAGATTTTAACACTAACAATGGAAAACCATGCACTAACCTTTTTGATCCGTGTTCTATCTCCATATGCAGGCGATCTACCTCCTCAGCAATCCTACCAGCAATATCTTGATGTCTTTTCTTATCAACATGAAACATAACCATCTGAAGCCCAACCATTGCAATACACATCCATGCCAATAACTTCCATTGTTTTCGACGAAACCAACGATGTAAACCCATTTTTGACTCGGATAGCAGCTAGAAGCGACGACTTAACCTTAAACTTGCCCTTACATTTTCGGTAAGAGATTACTGTTGCTTTTGCGCTGACAAACTTGCACTTATTTATCCAAACTAAAGTAAAGTAGCTTGAAGTGACTGAAGTGACACATCATGAACTTGAGCTTTTCAGCAATTGTTCAATTGGAGCAGGTGTATGTCAAAATCTCGGGCAAAAACTGTTCCAAAGTTTAGTCATCCTTGTGAATATGCTATCCAAATATGCAGAAAATTGTTGGTTTCTTGAACTTGAACCTTTTCAAGTCTGATACACACAAGGTAGAATATTTGCATCTAATTTATGCCACTAAGTTTTGTCACATGGATACAGTATCATTGGTGACTGCTTGGAAACTGCTTGCAGACTCACGAATCAGCTGATTGCCTGACTGACTGACTGCACTTTGCAATGAATGAATGGCATCTGGAATGAAATGAAATTGAAATGGGTGAATGAAAAGTTGAACAGTCTCTGTAGCATACTTGAAAGTAGTATCCATTTCTGTAGATTTTATCGGACATGATTTTAAATCCTAGTTTAAATACCGGGATTTAAAGTGTAGGTAAGATTTTTAGAACTTTATACACTCCCGGTCAAAAGTGTTTGCGCACCCTTTAATACAATGAATACGGGCAAAAACGTAATTATTATATCAAACGACCAAGACTGTGAAAAAAAATCATGTTTTTTTTATAGGAGCTTAATGTATCCAATATAAGAAATTTATGTTTCCTATGATATTCGATCTTTGATAACCATAAAAATGGCCGAATTCCTGGAGCATATACAAATAGACCACAGCCACTTTTTGATATGTCCCTATGTTGTTTATTATTCAATGCTCATTATCACCGTGTAGCCGTAAAGAACATTTTCAGGTAAAACATTTTCCAACAATTGTGCAGTTATGTATTTAATATTCAATATGTTTAGCACACCATATTTTTAAATGTAATAAATGCAATTCGTTGAATTGTTTAGATATATGTATGTAAAATATAAATCAGAAAAAAATATGGCGCAAATGATAAACGGTTCTCGAGATATGGCTGG